>PQWD01003710.1:0-151172 GCA_019425675.1 Leucinodes orbonalis
ATTAAAAGACCACTCTGTCAATCATACATCCCTGACAAACATCCCTCGCAGGTATGAAAGCTCATTGGGGGTATCAGCGGACTGCAATTTTGGAGTCGCTACTTCTTATGTATTATAACAATTAGTTATATACTAAAATAAATTAAATATTTGCAGTGTTTTAATTTAAAAAAACTATAGGGATTTTGACAGACAGAACAATTGAGTACCTTTTTATAATGTTTAAATGACTTATTTCCATACTATAACCTCAGTGTTACATAAATCAACTAATACCCTAAATTATTTAAAGCTGAGAGTCATCTGTCGTCAATTGCCCGGTGAAGCTGTAAAGGCCATCTGCGGCCAACAGCTGTAGTCAGTTCGAAAAAAAAACCCTTAATTAATACCTTTACAGTATTTCAATAAATAAGGTTACTTTATGTGGACAATAATAAATAATTTGAGGTATTGTGATATATGATATTATTTTTGAGACCAGTCAACATCCTAACTTGATTAAAGAAGCAAATTATTGTTAATAGAATGATGCTCAATATAATTACAAACTTAAAAATGATCCAACTCATAATTAAAATTAGAAGTAACCTCTTCTTCATATTACTCCCATACGAATCCACACTACGCACCAATATCTTAACTAAGTAGTTTTTTTTTATTGAGCAGGAGGCAAACGAGCATACGTTTCACCTGATGGTAAGTGACACCGCCGCCCATGCATAAAACATATTACAAGTAACGACTTTAAAATTTACAGCCGCATTAGCCCAAGCATGCTGTATGACTGTTAGATCTACCACACTAATGAGCAAAGCTATACTCGAGTCCGTTGCCCTAACATAGTCGAAAAGCAAAGTGTGAGTTAAGGATATCCAAACAAACGTTAAAACTCGGGTCCATACTGGCGGCGTACGTAGCTGTATATTGCTATGGTAATTTTTTCGGTAAATTTCAATACGTACGAAATGAAATAATAAAAAGAATAACACCAACAGTGTTGCCATCGTATGCCGTCCACACCCGAGCGTGCGCCAACATTTAAGTTATTTTGCAATTAATTCCAAAATCATACCCAAAGATCCGTGGTCCCGCGCGTGGTGCGGTCCGCTCCGTGGCGATCACAATGCCAAAGTTTATCCGTTATCCGTTACAATCCAAAGGCTACGTCACAACCGATCCTGGGGCACTCGCGATCCTTCGGTACGATCCAGAAATCCGAGATCCTCCTAACCTCCTACGGCATCCTGACTCACACCTCCCGCCAAGCACATCCAACCAGCCCAATCCACAGTGGATGAAACAAAAGAAAATGCTTTTAATTATACATGTCAATATTGCGAGCCGCGAGCCCTCACATAGTTGCCAGTACATTACCATAGACTAAAAAATTTTTTTTAGTTCCAAGGCGTGTATAGACAAAGCCGGATAGCACTGTTTAGTATCATACTTAATGTTATATATTTATTTTTTATTACGAGTAAAATTATTATCTAAAATTATCCGAATCCGTCCTCTGTCGGTCAAATAGTTACTAAAACTATTTGACCGACAGAGGACCCTAAAGCGTAAAATAATGACGTCTGGATTCTTGGCGGATCAGTTAGTGAATTTAAAACTTCTGTGTAGAGACAAGCATTTAATGCAATCCGACCGTGCATATACGCCATTGTCAAAATTTAAAACAGCAAATTATCACCAATGTACTTACTAGCAACGTTTGTTCACGGCTTGGCGGCATTTTACACAAAAATAAGTGTCGTTCCGAATCCGACATTAACATTTTAAAAACTACAAATTTCTATCAGTTTTACTTGAATACGCTAATCTACAACCCGCGGCTTTACTACACTCGGATCTCGAGTTTTGTCAATACAAATTTTAAAAGCTGTATTTAAAAAATGTTTTTAAACGTCGTTAAATGTCACAAGCCGCCATTTTGTTGTGTAATAAAGCCACGGGCGGGGCGTCAGTATCGGAACGAGTTAGTGCTAAGTCTTAAATCTAGATGGCGCTGCTGCTTCCGCGGCCGCCCCCGGAGTCCTGCAGATAAACATCACCAATAGTTGGTCACTGCTGATACAATGGTAAAACAACGGAATAATGATACGCTTTAATAGCGCACAAATTCATGATGCGTTTCAAATAGCAAGGGACAATATCTGTACAGATTAATTTGAAAAAGTCGTAAGATATTTACTTATAAGTCAAAACATTTTTATTTTCTTTATCTATCTCATTATTTTTAAAATGTATAACATTACATTTTAATATGTTATTAATTTAATAAGTTGTAATTAATTTCTTAAAAATAACGTTAAATTACAAGCTTAAAATGATTTTACAATTGGGACATGTGTACTTCTCGCATCTCAAACCTTGTTTGTCCATCCTTTTCAATGCGATCATCCACTTTGAATCCTTCCCATAGTAAATCTAAACACATGGACGCACGGTACAAATCCTATTTTGTACCGAGAAGGGGTAGCTTGAAAGAAGATAAGCTAAATCAGCGGCTGAACGAAATCAATTGGGAAAATCATAAAAAAATCTACATAATATATGAGTTCATGTTGTGCGAACTTGCACACACAAAACGAGGTTATGCATGGCCTCAAAGCAAATTCAATAATAATACTAAACACTTGGATACAAATTCTAGCTTTTTACATTCATATAAAACAGTTTCCAGCTTGAATAACTAAAATTAAATAAAAATAAAATTTCGAATTTATTTTGTTATTAATTTTAAAAGTATTGGCCAATAGCTATTAGTAAAAGTTTGAATTTCTCACCGACTCTTCTTGAAGAATCTTAACATTTTCCTAAATTATCATTGATTTATGTTATATACACGTGAAAGTGGGTAGTTATAAGTCTTGGTGCGCGGCTGCGTCCCCACCGTATTACAGATATTTAATAGTGTGTTTCTTGCTACGCTGTTTGATTAACGTTTCTCCCGAACACAAACCCAACAATTTACAAAAAAAAATAAAAAACATATAGCTATGGACTTTCCAAAACTTTGAGGTCATGCATACAACATATGAGTCAACCAACAAAATAACAAAAGCACATAGAGAGTTACTATGCCTTTTGTGTTGTCAACCATAACTAACCGAATAATTATACATTAGAAAACAAATATTTTCTAAAAATGCAATCTGTTGTTTGTATGTAAAAACAATATAGAACTAAGCCATGGTTGACTCCATTGTCTCAGCTGTTAGAACTCTTATCCTGTGTTATCTGTAAATAATAATTTAGTCCAAGAGACTATTTGTTTAGATTTATAATAATTATTAGGGCTCCAAAATTTTGCATGCATATTAATAAGGACTTGAGTCTTTGGATATGTTATACTTATGTGATTTTTGTTATCTAACTTATTTTAGATAACCAATTTAAATAAGAATTTTTTTTGAGTGTATGTATCTTTGAGTATATATATCTTTGAGTGTATATCTTTGAGTGTATATATCTTTGAGTGTATATATCTTTGAGTGTATATATCTTTGAGTGTATATATTTAGTGTATATATTTTTGAGTGTATATATCTTTAAGTGTATATATCTTTGAGTGTATATATCTTTAAGTGTATATATCTTTAAGTGTATGTATATTCGAGTGAATGTCTTTTTGAATGTATGCATCTTTGAGAGTATGTCTCTTTGAGTGTATGTATCTTTAAGTGTATGTATATTCGAGTGAATGTCTCTTTGAATGTATGTATATTTGAGTGTATGCATCTTTGAGTGTATGTCTCTTTGAATGTAAGTATATTTGAGTGTATGTCTCTTTGAGAGTGTCTCTTTGAGAGTATGTCTCTTTGTGTGTGTGTCTTCTCTTCTTGTGTGTGACGACTATCTGTGTATGTGTATCGCTTACTGCCTCCCCCCCTCTGTATATATCACTCTGCGTTTGTGTGTCCGTATGTATGTGTGGTGTATGTGTGGTGAATGTGTGTTGTGTGCGGTCCGACCTGTTAGTAGTTGTGTGAGCGCTCACGCTCGCGCGACCGGGAGCGGGAGCGGGAGTAGGAGCGGCGCACCGGCGAGTATGTCGGCGAGCCGCGCCCGCGGGGGGAGTACGACCGCGACCTGCGGGCCCTCACACTATTACATCGTGCCATACCATGCGGCTATGGGGGTACAGTGCAGCACTCCACATACTTTACAATAAACAAACAAAACCATCAAGTTTTTACTATAAATGTATCAGCATCATCATCAGCTCATTAAGTCCCCACCGAGGGGCACGAGCCTACCCGTATAGGGTGATTAGGCCTTAGTGGTTCACGCGGCCCATGCGGATTGGACGACTTTACGCACAACCTTTAAATCTCTTCCCAGGCATGCGCAGGTTTCCTCGTGATATTTTCCTTCACTGTTAGATCGTCGGATAACGTAAATATATTTTTCGAAAATTCGAAAACACATCAGTACGTGGCGGATCTCAAACCTCCCGGTAGGCGGGCAACAGTCTACACCGAAGCTCTATTTATGTATATTTAAAATTAATTATTTTTAGCACTAAATTGCAAGCTGTGGCAACCTTAGAGACCAACAACTGATAAACAATTATTTCCCATCATTAATGCCCGTCACCCGAGACAACAGATGTTAGATCTCTTATACCCGGTAATTTTACTAGATACGTTCATCACGAAACACACAAGTGCATTATCGTCATCAGTTCATTACACATCCCCACCGAAGACGAGCCTACTCATAAAGGGTGTATTGGCTTTAGTTATTTACGCAGGCCCAGTGCGGACTACCCGACTCCACGAACCACCTTTGCGTATCACTTACTATCAGAAAATATAAGATACTGAAATTTAAACCAATAAAATGTCGCATACCTGTCACCACCCCCACCACCACCACCGCCACCGCCGCCTCCGTAGTCTTCCTTCACACGTATGTATGACACCTCGCCCTGTGTTACAAATAATACATATTTTACTGGTAACAGCTACAATATGGAAAATAACAATTTTAAGAACAAAGCCTTTTCTATATTTTTCCCGAACTAACTACTGCTGTTGGCCGCAGATGGCCTTTACAGGTTTACTGGCGGGTTATATAATATGCGGGTTCGAATTCGCTACTGCCGAGTCGAAGAAGCGTTTGGACGCTAACTTTAGGTACTGCGAAATTGTAAGCAGCCAAGTCTAATTATCTAAAAGTGACCTTATCACTAAATTTAAAATAATTTTTTGTACTCATTTTATTGGATGTGTTATAAATTTAGACTCATTGTCAAGAGAAAAACAAAGTCAGTTTAAATAATAATAAATAAATTACAAAATACTGAGTTTTTAAAGTATAAACCTTAACTACTCTAAAGCCCGTAGTATAGAACGAGACATAACATTTATCTTTACTTATATAGTTTTAGAGTCGTCCAACCGGCACTGGGCCCGCGTGGAAAACTAAGGCCTATACACACGCGTACGGGTAGGCTCGTACCCCTCGGTGGGACGTTTAATGAGCTGATGATGATATAGTTTTAGAAAGGGATAGCACTATATACAATTAATAGCAGCATTCCTTTCTAACTTAATGTAAGTAAAGATCAGCTTAAGTGTCCTTCTAGAATACGGGCCTAAGACTACAGTTACAATATGGATAACATTTACACAATTAAAAAAAACAATAATAAAATATCACTTATGGACCTATATAAGTACAGCTACAGGGAAAATTTGTTGTGTAAACAGACAACTTAAAAATTCTAAAGTGCCCGTCATGAGTGATAAGGCATTTGATAAAAAGCCAATGAGGTTAATTGTCTACCCTGACCATTGGCAGCCGGCCGAGGTCAACGACCTGTCGGAATATTGTTATGTTACAAAATAACTGATGTTTACATGGAAAGAAACTAAATGCAAACAAGAATGTAAATCTATTCCGAGCAAATACCATATTGTCAAATTAGTGAAACTTAAAGCTATCTTTTCTTATTCTTAACTTGACATTACCAAAGCAAGAGTTCTTTATGAAACACCATGCTGTCACAGCATTGAAATTAAGACTTATGATCTTTCTGAGGTATTACATGCTAGCAAGTACCCTAAATGGATCAAGTTGTTTTGTTTGTGATATTCCAATTAATCTCACTTGCCATACAAATGGCGACAATCGTTTTAAAGTCCCACCAACACACCATTGTGATAACACTTAGATAACGAGAAACTAACTAGATGCACAATCGTGAACAAATATCAACCAAACAATGTTTCAGCCACTTGACACATCATCATCATCATCAGCTAATTAAACATCCCCACCGAGGGGCACGAGCCTACCCGTATACGGTGATTAGGCCTCAGTCGTCCACGCGGGCCCAGTGCGGATTGGACGACTTCACACACAACCTTTTCCTCACGTTTTCTTCACGTACATATATTTTCGAAAATTCGAAAATACATTGGTACGTGTCGGGATTTGAACCTCAGCCCTCCCGGTAGGAAGGCGACAGTCCACACCACTGAGCCACCGACGCTCTCACACACGGCTTGACACATACATTGATTTATTGTTACATTTATGACATTAAATTACTCATTTTAAAACTTGACCTTAAGGCGTCATTGAAAGGGTACAAAATCAGAAGCGCAAGCATACTACTATGTCACTTTGACATCTAGGCATTCTAATAAATATTTTGGCCAACTGACGCAATGTGCAAAATTTTGCTGCGGTCGCATTTTAAGTGAGATTGTGCACCTATTTAGTTTATTATTTAGGCAAGTATCTAGGTGTACTCGTCCAGCAAACACCAAACTCACCTCATGACTCCTAAAGCGCGAGTCGTCCAGCTTCTTCACGGCATACTTCATGTCCTCGTGCCTCAGAAACTCGACAACGCCGGTGCCATCCTTGAAGGTGTCCGCGAAGCAGACGTCGCCCGCCTCGCGCATGTGGTCCTTGAGGTCCTGCCAGGAGCCGGAGGGCGGCAGGCCGCTGACGAGCACGCGGTACTCGGAGCGGCGGGCGGGCGGGCCTCGGGCCGCGCCGCGGGCCCCGAACCGCTCGGGCCCGCCGCGCTGCCCGCGCCCGCCGCCGCCGCCGCGGGGGAACTCCACGCGCAGCCGGTACCCGTCGTAGTCGTAGCCGTCGCGGGCGCGCACCGCGTCGTCCGCGTCCCTGCTCACCAAATATACAACCAACATTACAATCTTACATGTTTACTGGGTGGTATACTCAATACTGAGTCGTCTAGTAGGTACCACCACAGTGACATATATCATCCCGGGAAACAGGAGTGTTATGCACTTTTGTGTTTTAGGATAAGGGCAATGTAGCTAGTGTAATTACCGGGTGCAAGAGACCTAACATCTGTTTTCTCAGGTAACAGACACAGTGCAGCATTGATGAAGGATAATAACTGTCTATCAGTTGTTGGTCTCCTTTAATGCCACTCTATTAAAGTCAGGCATACCACTTATCATCAGATGAGTGTCCAGACCGTCCTGTTCACTTGTAACATAGTAAAAAGATAATAACTTATTAAACAACTACAATCTTAAACAATAATTATTTAGCATGTGTATAAAACTTGGTATTATTGTATATGGAAGACACTGGCTTCCATAACACAGTTTGTACTAGTTTAGCAGCCAGGGTTCTATACATTATACTATGGAATTCTGTTTATAGTGCAAATAGAGAAAGAGAATTTATTATTATATAAAAAAGTCATCACAAGTAGAGGCTGCATAAAAAAAACAGTGGACTGGAAGGTAGATATAAGTTCAGCAGTGGACTGCGATAGATTCACATTGAAATTTTTACCATTAGGTAGTGAATCCAAATCGACAGGTCAAGAAGAATAATAATATTGTACTTATATGCTCACTAATCAATGATCTAACTGTAATAAAAAGTTAATGTACTAATATCACATAAGCATACACATATACAGACACACACACACACACACAAACAGACTCACACACACACACACAACAGACTCACACACACACATGGATACACATGCACTCAAAAACAGACACACAAAGAGATACAATTTCTTGTAGAATTAATACATTAAGAAACAAAATACATTGTTTGAAGTAGCTAGTTTGTATTTTAAAAAACCATAAATGTACACCCCCATGACATGTTATGGGAGAGTGGTTACTCCTGGGACAAGCGTTTCCACGCATTATTGGAGTAAGTCAACCTCTGTACCTTTGTAAAACCTTCAATTTATGAAAATAAAGATTTTTAATATTACATATAGGGTCACCTGTCCTACTTTGGAACAGGTGACCCTTTAGTGGTGTCCTACTTTAGGATCATTTACATGGTGTTTAAATCTACCAAATGGTGAACAAAGCTTTTGGAAATTATAACATATTAATACCATCTATCAAATAAAGGGATACAAAGCTGGTTATATACTATATAATAATAAGTAGCGATAATATAAGCAGAGCTATTATATTATTCGTAAAAAAAATGATGAGTTGTTTTTGTTATCAATCCATTGTTTAGTTACTAACAGAATAATTCAAGGGAGAGTCAAAAAATGACACTCGATCCAGTAAAAGTCGTGTAAATGATCAAACAATGATAAATGACATCCTAAAGTAGGACAAAACACTAGAGAACATTAACATTCTGTACCTTTATGGAGGTATAAGGAAAAAAAAGCAAAAAACGAGTTCAATAGAAAATTTAAATTTCACACAATTACCTGGGATCTTCAAATTCGACGAAAGCGAATGGAGGGCCTTTCCTGTTCTTCAAGTCGACAAAGGTAACTTTGCCGAATTTGTAAAATAGGTCTTGGATGTCCTTTGGCCTTATGTCTGGGGGCAAGTTACCAACATATATTCTGCACTCATTTCGGTTACTACCACTTCCTCCAGACATATTGAATATTAAGTCGAAATGTAAATACAAATTAGACTTCCAAAATTAGAGACGATTGTTTAAACCCACAGCGGCGTTTTAAGCAAATCTATATTAATCAAATATGGCGACTGACAGCGCACGCAGGAAATGGATGCGCGTGTTTTTTTCGAATTCCTCGGTGGGCTTTGTCTATGACATGAATGTTATGGATAGTAATAAATTTTGCATATAACAATATGCATTTAATACACAAATAATAACACGTAGAAAATAATTTCACATTAGATCTACGTTATAACAATCAGATTTGTTTGTTTATTATAGATAATATTGGCCGTAATCACAGAGTATTTTTATTTTGACATAGAATGCTATAAATTTTAAGTTTGAATTTCGAACGCCCTCTAGTGCACGAGGAAACTATTTTGCCTGAAAGAAGCCTGTGAAAGAATCCTCTAGAAAGTAGGCACAGAATCTCCGGTATCAAAATCTTTACGTGAGAATTTATTCATTTTCCCGAAGTTAATGTGAGTATTCTTGGTATTTCTATTTGTTATTGTTGTAGTAAATTTATATGAACGTTTTTTTAGAATAATTTAACGTTTTCGCCATGTTTTTCTATATGGAGATCTAAAGGAAGATGAGTGTCTGACGATTTTCCAAGTGTTATCGCGAAAATGTGCAACCGATGGAGCTTCAATCGATTCAACTTCAGCATTTCCATGGCAATAACCTACAGAATGATGCATTAGTTTTAACTTCTTTGGACTATTTTATGTCCGCGCCTTAGTTCGTGTTTCGCTTTAGTGTTGATGACGGGGATTATTGCTAGTGCTTCTGTGAGAATACGTACTAAAAAGTGTTCTAGTGTTCAAGTTGCCAGGTATAATCTAATTCCGTTGCAAAATGAGAAAAACACATCATCCTAAATTATTTTCCCATTGCGCTCCTGTTATTTCAAAAGAGCGCGCACTAGAGTCCCGGATTTTGCTTATGACCTTTACTGGAGGTTATTTATAGCTTTCCCTATACACAAACAATCAATGCTTCATCGCACGATTGTAATACTAATGCGTTATCGAAAACTGCACGACGTGTCAAGCTAACCATTGATAGATGCGACTGTATGATTGTGATAAAAGATATTGGCTAATTGTGTAGACTCCGAACATTTTGGCCTTTGCCTTGTCCTTTAATTAAGTCTTTCCTGGCCGTTCCTGCGGCTCATAGCTCTTGTAATAATAAATTCAGGCCATAAGTGACATTACGAAGCCCTTGGTACATTAAATCCCAGAGCTTTATACTCCTTATGCTAACTGTAAACGAATCTCGCAGTTCAGTTTAGATAAGATTGCAAAGTCATATCAGTTAATTAAACAAAAATAATCATTTATACAGAAACACATCTGACAAAATGTGCGACCGCAAGGCGGTGATTAAGAATGCCGACATGAGCGAGGAGATGCAGCAGGATGCGGTGGACTGCGCAACACAAGCACTTGAGAAGTTTAACATCGAAAAAGTAAGTTGACAAACTCGACCTTACAGCAATTAGAAACTGCAAACGAAACAATGTCTCTAGGTACTTTCCTACTCATTTAATTTTAAGGAATATCACTCTTCTGTCTATATTTTCAAACACACAATTTGTAATTTTGTTCAAACACATATGACTTAACATACTCATAAGTGATAAAGTTGTGGTTTCATCCGTGGTTAGAACAATTGAACTTGAAATTATTGTTACTAACTTACATTGGACTAACTCATAAAAGCATGAGTTAGTCCAATGATACCATACTGACATTAATTCTTTTATAATAAGTACTTTTCAGTTATTGCAATAATCCTCTGCCAGTAACCATGAAAACTGGAAGTAAAGCTGAAATGTTAATAAATACATGAACAGCTTAGACTGCTTAGGACACATTAAGTATGCATTATCTATAATACTGTTGGATAGAGCCATTTGTAGTTTTGTCATTACAAATGTGAGTTTGACAGTTGACAGTGTTGTTCAACAGGCTTGACAAGTATAGCAGATGACAACCTTTGGCCTCTTGTGAAAGACTAGAAAGCATTGTGAATTTGCGACATGTTGTGATATGGGTGACTTTGGGATGAAGTGGATTGCAATTGAGATTATACTAAAGACTTTTCCCATTTCTTGCAGGACATTGCCGCATTCATCAAGAAGGAGTTTGACAAGAAGTACAACCCGACGTGGCATTGCATCGTAGGGCGTAACTTCGGCTCGTACGTGACGCACGAGACGCGCCACTTCATCTACTTCTACCTAGGGCAGGTGGCGATCCTGCTGTTTAAGAGCGGCTAGGCGCCCCCCTTCGCTCTAAATTTTTTGTTAGCATCGGACGCAATATTTATGCAAGCACGTGTGGCCCGCACGCCGCCGGTGACCAAACTCATGGCGCTGACCCGCGACAGGACCAACATTCCCTGTGCCACACAGTCTCCTCCTGTCCGGCTCAGTGCCGTGAGTTTGATGGCTGACGGGGCCCTGTGTGTATGGAGTGTGATTGGATGTGATGCTACACCATGTTTATTTCTCAGATGCTGGACACTGCAGTCACCTCTGCACCTCCTGCACCCATGTATGTTTGTAATGTGTTAGCTATACTTAAGGTTCAATATTGACTTGGGTATCTTTCACTTCTAGTGTATTTATATTAAAAATTTTAAGTTAATTCCTAGACTTATACCTAGCATAGCGTAAAAGTCATATGTTAGTACCTAACTAAATTTATTGTTTAATTTTTGTTAATACATTCACTGGAGATATTTTCAATACTTCTATAATTATTAAACTTTCTTACAAACCATTTCGTTGTTTATATTTTAACCCAAAAGGCCCCATTTTCACATACACACCAGGTACACACAACCCTTGTGGTTTAATAGTTCAGACGTCGGCTATTACACCAAGGGTTCCGGGTTCGATTCCTGGGCAGAACATTTTTATGCATGAACATGTCTGTATTGAAGTGTTATCTACTAGTGTACACATGATATGAGTTGTATCGTTTGTCCCATCAATGGTACTAGTGGACCCGTAGTGCTGGAGTGGCATTACAATTATCAGTCTGACACAGGTCACATTGTAATTTGTAGTACTCTATTTGACAAATTAATGAAATTGGCCAAACATCCATGGTCAACTAAATGTCGTATCACTCGTAATGCTGTTCACTAGTACCACTGATGGAAATACATACATGGTTCAATCCACGTGGTAACAAGTGGGATTTCACTTTGAAAACATCCCAGTCGTCTCCCCTAATAATAAAACTAAAGCTTTACATTGATAATGGGAAAGTATTTGTTGGACTAAAAAATAATTATTTTGAATAACAGATACAACATAAAAAATCATGTTTTATCATCAATGGTACAAATGACACACTAGGCGATGTAGCTCAGGCTGTCTGTACAAATCTTCCAATTAGGATGAAATTTTGTAGGTCGATAGAGCATTTTATGTGACGGACAATCACCCTTATCTCAGAATTTGTGACGCTACAGAACCTTAGATAATCGATCGGGAACGTGTCCAGACAGCTTGAAATCGCGCTTTTCGCCAGTCTCTCAATCTCGTGAACGGAAGTGATTTTGATAACTTTTTGCATATCAACGTGCGTCACATAAATTTGTGACAAGCATGGAGCTAAAAGTTTGGTGGTACGTAGGTCTGTACCTACGTACCACCAAACGGTACGGAATCATCATTCTTTTCGGATCGGTTTGGCAGAAAAATGCAAAAATCTGTGTCCAGCCAGCTTGATTTTACATATAAATCTTCTGGCTGGCACCTCATGAATCTCAATAACAGGAGCGTTTTAGAATATGGTTCCTTTACTAAGATTTAGTGACGGAATTTGTGACGCTAATAACGTTTGATTCACGGCGTTACATATAATGGTTTACGAGAAATCGATCAAAAACTGAATGTGCGGAAACTCCAAATTCAAGCTGGCTGGACACATGTATCTCCGCTACCTGGTGATCTACGGCCTCCGAAATACGCTCAAATTTTAGTGACGGAGACGAAAATGATAACCTGAATTTGTGACGCAGAAACTTTCAGTAGTTTCAAAGATATTGATCATTTAATTTTCTCCATACAAACATTACAATGGGTTACCAATATTTAAGGTTTCATGTGGGACTTAGTATATTATTACAAGGTGTTTTCTGTGATGGGCGAAAATCTGTCTTATTGATTAAACTACTCTTTTTAGTCGGTAAGTATTGGTATTTTTCATGGTTTGTATGGTCGAGGAATCATCCGGACCGGTATCAGTGTATTTAATGTTCGAAGATATTTACAATGATTGTTGTAAATAAAATCAAATTCGTTTATATATACTTACATACGAGGTATGGTAGTGTTTTAAACATTTGATAATCCACCTGAAACATTTTAAACATCAAGTCGGTGAATACTGAATATACGAGTATGTACTACAAAAATATTTTCGAACTGTAGTGGCCTGAGCTTTGGGGGTGAATGTTGAATGAAAGAGAGTTTGTTATGATATTATAAAATGTATTGAAAGTTCCACAAATGTTCTTATGTTAATGTTAAATGTTGGATGAAATGGAATGTTTGAGTGCTCGCGTTTGTCCCGACGGCGAAATGTACACTAAATTTGTAATAAAGAAATTATATTAAAGCGATGGCTGTGGCCTAGTTACGGCGCGCGCTACGTCACACAACCATTGCAAAATATTCGTTCGTTAAACATGAACACTTGTTAATAAAAGAGAATTTTATTATTATACCAAGCAATCACAATGTCTGTCTTCATTTTGAGATTTAGTATTTTGTAAATTATTTTATTGATTTACATGATAAAATACAACGACTGGTTTCAGTAGGTACCTACGTACTTACCTACGTGAGTAGTTTAAATATACTTATTTATAAATAGATTCCTAATAAACTCAACAAACATTATGAAGACATTTTACAATTAAAAATAAGGAACATTTTTATCGTAATGAAAAATCTACAACGTGTTATTTGATTTATAAAAAACCCCTCGGTTGCTGCCTCAAACAATGAAACTTATTAAAAGAAATTTGTTGAAATATTATGTATTTTTATTTGCTATATATTGTCATAATCAGCCTATACCGGCCCACTCCAGAGTACGGCTTAAGGTGCCGTCCGAAATACGGAATCATCTTTCTTTTCGGATAATCAGGTGGTTTAGCCTGCGGTGGGTGAAAGCCTGCGTTGGGTGAAAGCCTGCGATGGGTGAAGAAATATTACCTGTACCTACTTGGAACAAATTTCTGAACGTACTCATGCGCTGCCGGAGACCGACGCGGGTCATTAAACAATTTCTAATCGGCTAATGTTGGTGTCGCCATCTGTTGCTTACAGTTTGTCCTACGACCACTGGTCAAATTCAAATGCTCCAAAGTACCTATATCAACCTCTTTTTTGACAGTCAATTAATAATTTTCATGATGAATTTATTCATTACAATTCATTATAATTATACACTGCATAAAAATCCAAACGATTTGCAAGTCTATACAATAGGTCGATTAATAAGAAGTCCTTTATTTTAGTTACATGATGGTCACCTCGCAATATTAATGCGTTGTGTAGAAAAATTAAATAATCAATATCTTGGAATCTACTGAAAGTTTCTGCGTCACAAATTCAGGTTATCATTTTCGTCTCCGTCACTAAAATTTGAGCGTATTTCGGAGGCCGTAGATCACCAGGTAGCAGAGATACATGTGTCCAGCCAGCTTGAATTTGGAGTTTCCGCACATTCAGTTTTTGATCGATTTCTCGTAAACTATTATATGTAACGCCGTGAATCAAACGTTATTAGCGTCACAAATTCCGTCACTAAATCTTAGTAAAGGAACCATATTCTAAAACGCTCCCGTTATTGAGATTCATGAGGTGCCAGCCAGAAGATTTATACGTAAAATCAAGCTGGCTGGACACAGATTTTTGCATTTTTCTGCCAAACCGCTGTACCTACGTACCACCAAACTTTTAGCTTCATGCTTGTCACAAATTTATGTGACGCACGTTGATATGCAAATAGTTATCAAAATCACTTCCGTTCACGAGATTGAGAGACTGGCGAAAAGCGCGATTTCAAGCTGTCTGGACACGTTCTCGATCGATTATCTAAGGTTCTGTAGCGTCACAAATTCTGAGATAAGGGTGATTGGCCGTCACATAAAATGCTCTATCGACCTACAAAATTTCATCCTAATTGAAAGATTTTTCCAGACAGCCTGAGCTACATACTAGGCGGGCGTTTTATATGAGAGAAACATAAAGTCGATTTTATTCAAATATGTATAATATTAAATTTATTTAATCAAAGTATGCGCTTTTGGCATCTAATAGATCATTGATCCCTTTACTAAAAAAAACCCTAAAACATTCAGACGGGAATCAATAAAATAGCGTGCGTTACGCCAGCGGCACATTATCGAATTTCTTGACTTTAATAGGAACATTGGTAAAAAAATTACTCCGTTAACATTAAAACTCACAGAGATTTTTCAATTCTAAAAACACAATAATGGACTTTCCCAAAAACGCTTCATACAAATGGCTACCTAGTTTTGACGTCACGCCTCAGTAATTCGTATGCATAGTTTGTGAAATTTGTACTACAACTATATTAAATGTGCGTTTATTTAAATGGTATAATAGCAAAAGTTGCTTTAAGTTTATGTGTTATCTTTTGTTTACAATTTTTTGACAATTAATGTACTTTAAAAATGGACTTGCCCACCTATCTTTGAAGACTAATGAAATTCAAAAAACGTTATCGTTATTTTTAAACCAGATTTGTAATAATATAAAATAGTTCTTACGATTCCAGAACCCAGTCATCATGCCTATTGAATTTTGACAACGCTTAAAAATAGTCCTGAAAAAGTCGTAAGTGAACCATGTAGTCGCACAAGTAAGAAAATAGTACCTAACACTTTAGTTTCGGAGCTATAGCTATAGGTTGGCTCATACGCGAAACGGTATAGACTATGGAATTGGTTGAGTTTCCCAAAAATAGTCATGAAATAGTCGTAACGATATGCCAAATTTGAGAAATAGTCCTCAAGAGGTTACCTCAAGAGACACATCACTCATCATCATCAGCTCATTACACGTCCCCACCGAGGGGCACGAACCTAACCGTTAAAGGCGTAAGCCTTAGTCGTCCACGTGTGTGGATTGGCCGACTTCACGCACAATCTTTGAATCATTACGCAGGCGTGCGCGGGTTTCCTCACGATGTTTTCCTTCACCGTTATAGCGTCGGATAACGTACATACATATAATTTCAAAAATTCGATAACACATTGGTATGTGGCGGGATTTGAACTTACATCCTCCAGATTGGAAGGCAACAGTCCACAATAATGAGCCACTGACGCTCATACCTATCATCATCAGCTCATTAACGTCCCCACCGAGGGGCACGAGCCTACCCGTTAAAGGGTGATTAGTTAGTCGTCCACGCGGGTGTGCGGATTGGACGACTTCACACACAACCTTCGAATCTCTCGCAGGCGTGCGGGTTTCCTCACGATGTTTTCCTTCACCGTAAGCGTCGGATAACGTACATATATTTTCGAAAATACNTCGCTGGCAGTTAAAGGGTTAATTGCATACACACTAACTACATGCACAATCACGAAGAAACTTCAACCAAAAAATGTCCGAGTCCCATGACACATACGCATAGTTATTGGTTATATTTAGAACGTACAATTATTAGTTTAAATTTTGACCTTAACGCGTCATAGAAAGAGTTCAAAATTAAGCACGAGCACACTACTGTCATAATGACATATAGCGAGCAACGTGATTATGAATAAAAATACTGCCCAACTGATGGGCAGACTTTTGCCGCGGCCACTTTTTGAGTGTAATTGTGCATCTAGTTTGTTAATTGTATGTCCTAGGGTTAATTGTTATTACCTATAAACTCCTCTTCCTGCTTAATCGGTATCCTAGCAGTGATTTCCTCCTTGACGTCGTCGACAAGCTTGTATATCACGTTATGTTTCTTGATCGGTATATTTTTCTGCTTGGCTTCGACCGCGAGTGGCGGCGGGCATTCCACGTTGAACGCGTATATCACCGCTTTGAACATTTCCGCTATCTACAATGAAAACAAATACTTGAATAACTTCAAGTCAATCTAAGATCCGTATTCTAGAACGAGGCTCAACGCTAATCTTTCATTATCATCAGCTCATTAAACGTCCCCACCGAGAGGCACGAGCCTACCCGTATTGGGTGATTAGGCCTTAGTCGTCCACGCGGGCGTAGTGCGGGTTGGACGACTTCACACACAATCTTTGAATCTCTTCGCAGGCGTGCATATTTTCAAAAATTCTACAACACATTGGTACGTAGCGGGATTTGAACCTCAGCCCCCCCGGTAGGAGAGCAACAGTCCACACCTTTGAGCCACCGACTTATTCGAATCTTTACTTAAATTGAATTAGTAGGGGATGGTGCTATTTATCGTATAGAGCGCCATTCCTTTCTCACTTAAGAGAAGATCAACACTTGTGTCTCGTTCTCGAATAACCTAAGTAACTGATTTGTACTATGGACGGCACTAAACAACGGATAAAAAGGAAGTTTGATTTAACAGTAATATTAATTATATTTTGTTTGTCTATTCGTATGGGATAAGAATGTTAAGAATTTTCGCCAAAACATTAGAGTTGCTTTGGTTGTCATTAAGTAGTTCTTGCTAAACCTTAAATATTTTCTAATTTAAAGAAATATCATTATTTCGTCATTTTAACTAAGCATATCATACCAGTTTTGACTCATCGGTCCGACAATACATAGACTTTGCTTGTTAAATATACACATGTTATACATAAAAAAACCAATCCAATTCAGTGTTGTATCATGATTTAGGTCAGAATCAATATTTAGGTATCCAGCCTCCCTTTCTACGGAGATAGAGAAAATATAATAACAATATACCAAACTTAAAAAACATAGAAGGCTACCCTAATTCTAACGTAACCGAACAAGAGTTTCGGAAAAAAATTACAATTTCAAACTGAAACGAATGGTTGGAAGTCAAAATATTCTCACACTAAACTATTTCATTTCCAATTCATTTAACATTTGGTTAAGTAATTAAATTTTCTTGGCCAAAAGCCCGCAAGAATACACTTATCCCCAATTTTAACCCATTGAACACCGGGAATCCAGAAGAAAATCTATTGTGTCCTTAAGTCGTCATTGGCGGTCAAATGGGAGATACATAAAGAATATAAAGAAACCAAAATGATTGAAATTTGAGGCCTAAACAACGCATTTCTATATCGTCTCGTATTGTAAGTGTAGACGGACGTCGGTGTCATTTACCATCAGATGAGTTGTCTGCTTATTTTCCTGTTATGTCCTAAAAAAATAACTAGAATTTATTATTCTGACCTCTAGGTCGTTAGGCGTGACGGGCCCCACGCCGAAGTGTACAAGGTCGAGTCGCACGCGGTTGTGCTCATCATATGTCTCCAGGATATCCAAGATGGCTCCACTGACCCGTCCACGTCACCTGGTATACAACATACGATTACCAAAAATAATTAAATAATAAAGATATAAATATACAGCGCCACTTAGCCCCAAATTAAGCATTTAGCCTGTAATATGGGTACTAAACGACAGACAAACTGGAACGATTTGGAATCGGCATTTTACAGCAGATAATTCGATCGACGAGTTGCAAGTTGTTAAAGCTCGAAGGACCATGAAAAATATTGTGGAGAAATATTCGACTTATGCAGCGAAACAACTCAAATAGTAAATCAAAATATATATATTAAGGAAAAAACACGTCTTCCATTTACAATAGTGAAAGAGAAGAGAAACATAAAACAATCAATTTTATGTTTCCTTTCTCTTTCACTTGACTATATTTGTTTGACTATTGAAATTTTGACATGACTTGTAAGAAAAGAGGTTGTAATATTTACGAGAATGTTTATATTTTCAGTAACAATAAGTATACTATGATCTGACACGAATTTAAAGAGAGTAAATGGCAAGTATTAAGGTCACTAGGCACAGGCATTGTTTGGGTAACTTTCTGGAGGCATTGTTTCGAATGCTTGTATGCCACCTTATTATTTAATAAAGGTGGCATACAAGCATTGTGATTGAAGCAGTGATTTGTATACATGTATATTTATACATGTATACAAATCACGTCACACATACATAAAAATACAATCGCAAAACTACCTAGTATAAATATGATACATATATATATATATATACATTTATTTTACATCCATATAATGATGAATCAATAAATATAAGAATAATAACAATATAAATGTCAGGTCGGTCTAGGCCTTAATATAATCGTTTTAATAATATGAGCCCAAGGTGACTCCTCGCCTCTCCTACTTGCCGTGCCCTACAGGCTCCATAAATGTACTTACCTATATTGTTTTAACATCTATGTTACTTATGGAATGTAATAAAGATATGAATATATATAGATTAATTTAACCACCAACCTTTAATCAGCACATTGAGCGTGGGATGTGTGTCCTCCTTGATCATTTTCTCCCTGGGGCCCTCGCGTCTGATCTTGTATCGGCCTAACGCCCTTTTTCGGGCCAGCATGGCCTTGTATTGAGCCTGGTGGGCCGCCTCTTTCTCTTCTATAGCCTCCAAGTCAGAAGCCTGCTTCTCCTTCATGCGTTGAGTGTGACGCCACTTCATCACCTCGTTCGCTCTTTTCTGATGGGGCAAATAAAAGTTATACGTCTATGTAAGTAGTACCACTTAACCTACCTAGGTTAAGTGGCGAATTTACACCAGAGGCAATCGGGGCTAGTGCCCAGCGCAGCAACATTTTCAGGGCAAAAACTTTGAAAAAAGGAAAAATTTATAGTTTTATGAAAATAGGGCGTTATTCAGTACCTAGGGGCCACAACAAGTTCAAATCGGCCCTGCCAGCAATATTTTTAGGGCAGCAAAATTATGAAAAAAAAAAAAAATTGCGTTTATGAAAATGGGGCGGTATTTTCTTCAGTGCTTAGGGACGGCAATAAGTTTGAATCGGCCCTGGGCAGGTTACTAGATGCTAGACTGGCTACTGAGTTATCTAGGTAGGTACCACCGCAGTGCCAGATATCGTACCGTGAAGAAGGAGTGGTATGCACTTCTGTTTCGCGGCGAGAGTGGCACTGTAGCTAGTAAAATTACCGGGTATAAGAGACCTAACATGCGTCGTCTCGGGTGTCGGGCGCAGAACAGCGTTGGCGGAAAATAAAATGACTATCTACTGTTATTAATTTCTGTCTAAAAAATCTGTCTAAAAAAATACGGAAGTAGTCTCGCTAATAAAAAAAGTGTCGGAATTCGGCCAGTTTTTGTTTGGAAAACTAAGACGTGTGGCACGCATATGTCAACAGGGAAAAGAACATGTCAAAATGATGCAAAAACCGAAGTCATTAAACGGAAATAAAACAAAAATTACTATCCGTAGTTAAATGAACAATTCGATTACATATTTCTAGTTTAAAACATTCACTTTAATATAGCACAAATATGAAAAGATTATTAGACAAAAAGACATAGACAACAGCTGCCATTTTGTGAACACATTTAATGTTATGACAATTTGTATTTTTAAACGATGGACGTTTTTATGGTTATACCTCGGAGTTGACCTCTAGCACAAGGTCCCCGGCGGAGGGCAGCTCCCTCCAGCCCAACACCGACACGGCGCAGCGGACCGCGCCTGTACCGGCTTCCCGTCCGCCGAACATAACACTCGCACCTACAATTAAATCATCAGCTCATTATACGTCCCCACCGAGGGGCACGAGCCTACCCGTAAACAAATCATCAGCTCATTACACGTCCCCACCGAGGGGCACGAGCCTACCCGTAAACAAATCATCAGCTCATTACACGTCCCCACCGAGGGGCACGAGCCTACCCGTAAACAAATCATCAGCTCATTACACGTCCCCACCGAGGGGCACGAGCCTACCCGTAAACAACTCATCATCAGTTCATTACACGTCCTCAACGAGGGGCACGAGCCTACCCGTAAACAAATCATCAGCTCATTACACGTCCCAACGAGGGGCACGAGCCTACCCGTAAACAACTCATCATCAGTTCATTACACGTCCTCAACGAGGGGCACGAGCCTACCCGTGAACAAATCATCAGCTCATTACACGTCCCCATCGAGGGGCACGAGCCTACCCGTAAAAAAATTATCATGAGCTCATTACACGTCCCCACTCACTAAGGGGCACGAGCCTTCCTGTAAACAAATCATCAACTCATTATACGTCCCCATCGAGGGGCACGAGCCTACCCGTATAGGGTGTATAGGCCTAAGTCGTCCACGAAGGTCCAATGTAGATTGGTCGACTTCACGCACAACCTTTGAATGTCTTCGCAGGCGTGCGCAGGTTTTCTTGTGATATTTTCCTTTACCGTACTAAGTGGTAGAGTCGATACTGAGTCGTCTAGGTAGGCACCACCGTAGTGCCAGATATCGTCCCGTCGAATAAAGGTGTTATGCATTTTTATGTTTCGGGATAAGAGGCCTAACATCTGTTGTCTCGGGTGACGAGCGCAGTGCGGCATTGATAGAGAATAATATCTGTCTATCAGTTGTTTGTCTCCTCCGATGCCGCTCTGTAATGGTCAGGCGTATCACTTACCATCAGGTAAGCGTCCTGACCGTCCTGTTCACTTTGAAACATAAAAAATAAATAGATCAAAAAGTGTCTGCGGCTAAATTCTGCCCATCGCGCCAGTTGGGCAGCATTTTCATTCATAATCACGTCGCTCGCTTCATATCATAGTGACTTTGTACGAGTAGTATGCTCGAACTTTTGATTTTGTACCCTTTTAATGACGACTTAAGGTCAAACTTTCAATGAATAATTTTATGTCATAAATATAACATGTGTTAACGTATGAGTTCTGCATCTAGTTAGTTAATGTTCATCTAAGGCGCTACGCCATCAATCCTTGACGATTGGAGGGCTTAATACGAAATATCATATTGCAAGTTCACCTTAGCCCAACCTGCGCCAGCTACAATGACGCACCCCCGTCTCAGAGTGCCTCGCTGCACCAGAACTGTTGCTTGTTTCCTGGAAAACATATACTTTATTGGATACAATGTTATTCTATTTATTATTGTAATTTTTACAAGGTATTTTTTTGACGACCCATTTGGTGTTGCGGTTGAGAGGTCGGCCGCAACACTAAGGGTTCCGGGTTCAATCCCCGGGCAGTACAAACATTTGTGTGCATGAACATGTCTGTTTGTAATGGTCTGGGTGTTATCTATGTATAATATGTATGTATTTACAAAAAAAAAATGTATACATGTATGTTTATCCGTTGTTTAGTACCCATAATACAGGCTTTACGCTTAACTTGGGGCTAGATAGTGCTGTGTGATTGTCAGTAGATATTTATTATTATTATTATTTTGACGACACATATGGTGAATAGGTTAGATAGAAGTCGTATGTATTGGATCCACGGACAGTACAAACATTTGTGTACATTAACTCTTTGTTGGACTGGGTGTTTCTATGTATATTATAGATGTATTTATAAAACATCACTAGGTGGTAGACTCGGTACTGAGTCGTCTAGTTAGGTACCACCGCAGTGCCAGGTATAGGGGTTTTATGCACTTTTGTGTCAAGAGAGAGTGAAATTACCGGGTATAAGAGATCTAACATCTGTTGTCGCTGGTGACGGGCGTAGTGCGGCATTAATGGAGAATAATAAATTTTTATCTGTTATTAGTCTCCGTCAATGTCTCTCAGTCATGGTCAGGCGTATCACTTACCATCAGGTGAGCGTCCGGATCGTCCTGTACACTTATAACATTAAAAAAATATGAGTTGGCTTAGGCTTTACCCAGTCGTAGGATCCATTTGAGCTTCAAGCACGACGCCTTCGACGTAACCTGTAGGGTCTGCCTTCAAGTCCATAAGCTGAGCCTGCAGCGTAAGAGCCTCCACCAATGTGTCGAGGTTCTGTCGCTTCAATGCCGAAAGAGGCACAGCTTGAACATCCCGCCTAGGGCTTCGCAAACCACCCGTGCTGGGCCAACGAACGCATCGTACGCTCCTATAACAAATACATACAAATAAATGGTTAGGCTATGTGACATTAGGCAAAGACTCTTATGTACTGGACTGGCACAGACTAATGTACTGGATATACGAAGAATCCGAAGGATTTATTAGAATTAAAAGTTAAAATAGATGCAAGACCACCAGCGGATCTTCAATTTTTTTTGGGTGGGCAAAATTGTGAAATGCCGCCCCCGCCCACTTTTTTTACCTTTATCATCCTATATTTTTCTCTAATTTATATAATAAGTTCTCTAATTTATTGACATTTAGACAAGCTCCAACTTTTTACGCAGCTGTGATCAGTTTCAGAGATATTACATCTCCTTGTCTTAATCCTTGGTGCCAATGATTGTGTAAGTTCTTCATGTACTCCACCTGACATAGTAGCGCTCTCGTACAAACATCTCAACAATTCGATATAGCAGTAATAAAGTCAGGCACCGTTGTAGGGAATGAAGCACAGCCCAAGACTCGATCGAATCGAAGGCTTTCTCATAGTCCACAAACGCCAAACATTATGGTCGGTTATACTCTCCGGTCTTCTGTATAACCTGCCGCAGCGTATGTGATATGTAGTCTATGGTGCTGGAGCCTTTGAGGTACCCGGCTTGTTCGGGGGGCTGGAAGTCGTCAAACCTATGCGCGAGACGAATTATGATGACTCTGGAGAATAACTTGAAGATGTGGCACAATAGCGTAATGGGTCGGTAATTAGTTTTTTTGTAATGTGATTTTTGTATATCATTGACGTTCATAAGTGCTTTTTGTAAGCCTAATTTAAATAAATGAATTTTGACTAACTTATCATAGCCGGAATATTAGGCTCTCTCCAAGCGGATACGAAAACTCGTTCGTAGGGAATTCTACTGTTTCAATACAAGGCTAATTACGGACCTTATTGAGGAGAACAGGGGGCCCAAAGTTTTCCAAAAACCACTTGGGAGGAGCTTTCTGGTGAAACTTAAGATAGCAGATGGCCAACTACTCATATTACGCCAACAGATCCTGGAAGAGGTTGAGAAATTCTATGGACGACTGTATTTATCGAGCGCTCATCGGCCACAGACCGAAGACAGCGAAGATCTACGTGCCCCACTAAGGCACCATTGTACGTAGGATATCCCGGATGTTGATGTTAGCGAAATTAGTGCAGCACTGGAGCATCTGAGAAGTGGAACTCCTAAACACCGGTGGGCAACCCATCGCTAGGGCATTAGGTGAGCTCGTTTAATGACGTCATCTACCAGGGAACTACACTGGAGGCGTGGTCCAGTAGCGTTCTTTAAGAAGGATGATAAAACTCTCTTGAAGAATTATAGATCGATAGCGTTTCTGATAAACGTCTATACAGAGTTGTCACAACCAGTATACGTCGGTGGCGTCCTTCTCCGGATTGTCCAAGAATACGTTTAAGTAAACGTATCCTATCGTATTCTCTCGAAATTGTGCCGGTCAAGTTTTGGCCCAAGTGGGCCAAGACTTGGCCAGGGAGGCTAGTAGGAGGATTCATTTGGGCTGGGCGGCATTAGGCAAGTTACATCAAATCTTCACGTCGACGATTCCGCAACACTTTAAGACAAAAATCTTTGAGAAATACGTCCTACCCATACCAACATACGCAGATGAGACATGGACACTGACAATGGAGCGTGCTATGCTGGAAGGCTCTTATAGATAAAATCAAAAATGATATTATCCGCAAGAGAACTAAAATTACATAGTTCGCCAGATTAGCAAACTGAAGTGGCAGTGGGTAACGTATGTCGCAGAACCGATGGCCGTTGGAGCAGTCGAGTTCTGGAGAGGAGACCGCGTCTTGGCAAGCGTAGCGTAGGACGCCCTCTGGCCCGATGGACCGACGACTTGCGAAAAGTCGTGGTGGAGGCTGGATGAGAAAAACGGAGGACCGGAATATCTGGCGCAAAATGGGGGAGACCAATGTCCAGCAGTGGACTACGATAGGTTGAATAGAGAGGGAAAAGGTTTAATCACCTTTCTTGAAGAAGAGCACCACCACGCCATTGCTCCTCACCTTTGGCGTCGCACATCACCGATTCCGGAATTAAAGAGCTTCTGAAGGGTCTAGCACTGGCGTGCCCCCCCTACTTTCAAAGCTCTGCGGTAAATCCGTCGTCGCGGGGGTCTTATAACACTAAGCTGTTTCACGCGCCTGCTGACCGTGAACTGCGATTCCTGCGTGTGCCTATTTAGAAATATGCAAAAACAATGTAATGGTTGAGTAACATGCCTTACTCCGCGCCCCGGGTATCCGTCGAATTTCTATGGCCATGCAATATCTGCACTTGTAATAGTAATTAATTCCGTGGGCAAGTAAGGTAAATGATGAGTGGTCCATTAGTCGGTTTGCCGCCCCCTGACCGTGCCGCCCGGGGCACGTGCCCCCGTCTGCCCCCCCCTAGATCCGGCCCTGAAGACCACCGACGCTCTCATATACACGGTGCACACACAAACACACACACACACACAAACACTCACACATACACAATAATAGTTTATTTTATGTCTCTTATTCTGTTTTAAAGATTGGTATCATCTTTGTTAGCCGATCAATGTTTTCATGGAAGTCGTTAAATCTAGCTCCACAGGACAGGCACAGCCTAGTGTGGAGGTCAGTTTTCGTGTATACTGTGTATTTTAAATTGGCAATAAATATTTTTCATATTTTTCATTTTTCATACATTATTGATAAAAAAAATCTTGCTTAGAGAAGCTGTGTTTTCACTATAGGCCTCTATGGTGAAAATGCTTTCGAATAAAAAAAGCCATACACGTTATAGGCGGATGGATTTAGTATTTAGTTTTCAAGAACTAATCTGGTTTGTAAAACTTTGTTTCTAAAACTGGTTTGTATCACTTCAGCATCAAACAGTAATTATTCCGTGGTGGTGGGAGCCTGATGACCTGTACAACAAGTATTTTAAATACATATCACAGGCATCAGTCTCTCATAAACTACAAAATAAGTTGTAAACCTTGCGAAAAACTTTTGTTTTCCTTAAATTTTTTGTGTTTATGATGAGAAAATAAACTTGTTTTTTTTCTTTGGCAATACCCATGTATTTCTAAAATTTAATATTAAATTAGATTAATTTCATTTGCATATTTTGGATTGAATTCTATCATTCCAGTATTCATTATGTCATGGTGACGTTTAGTAACTATTGTCGACTCAGTTTTTTTTAAAATAAGAGATATTAGAAGAATGATGAAGTGGAATTGAAGAATAGCAGAAATTAATAAGAACACAAATAAAGCACAGCAAAGCGAACATACAAGATGTAAAAATTGAGGCATACCTACAATGTTCACACCTGGCTTGTCGATTTTGTTGATCGCCACCAGTATAGGCACTGCAACAGTGTACATGACATGTTATTATTAGATTTATATTTGACTATATTAATATCAATATGTATAAATAAAAATGTGTTGGTTACATTATTAACTCAAGAAATCTGTTCATCTGAACTGATTGGGCAGAAAAGTACGTGGTGTGGACGTACATGGCATTCTCTACCAGTTAAAATATTAATTATCGGCGCTAAGAGGCTAATTCATAATTATCAGCTCATTAAACGTCCCCACCGAGGGGCACGAGCCTACCCATATAGGGTGATTAGGCCTTAGTCGTCCACGTGGCCCAGTGCGTGTTGGCCGACTTCACGCATAACCTTTGAATCTCTTCGCAGGCGTGCGCAGGTTCCTCACGATGTTGCCTTTCCCGTAAGAGCGTCGGATAACATACATATATTTTGGAAAATTCGAAAACACATTGGTACGTGTCGGGATTTGAATCTCAGCCCTCCCGGTAGGAAGGCGACAGTCCACACCATTGAGCCACCGACGCTCGCTATTTTATATAATAAATAAATTTACAATCTTCGAGCCCCTATCGCTGCTCAGAAGCTAATCAGAGTATTACAACTAAAACGTAGCCATACTAACCGTCGGCCTCCCTCGCCATGCGTATGGACTCGACGGTCTGGTCCATGACCCCGTCGTCGGCGGCCACCACCAGCACCACTATGTCGGTGGCGTGCGCGCCTCGAGACCGCATGGCTGTAAACGCGGCGTGACCGGGCGTGTCCAGAAACGTCACTCTATCACCGGACGCCAATTGCACTGTGTAATCAAGATTAGGTATTATAAGGAATTATTAGATAGATAGATTGACATACGCAGCTGCGACCTGGACACTGACTGCGGGATTGGTTCACAAGTTCAAAGTCACTCAACGCGCGATGGAGCGACGGAGCGACCTATGCTTGGAGACTCTCTTGGGGATAAGATAAGAAATGATTTAATCCGTAAGAGAACTAAAGTTACGACATAGCCCGCCGGATCAGCAAATTGAAGTGGCAGTGGGCTGGTCACGAATGTCGCAGAACCTGGAGTGGAGTCCGCGTCTTGGCAAGCGTAGCGTAGGACGCACTCCGGCCCGATGGACCGACGACTTACGAAAGTTCGCTGGTTCAAGCTGGATGAGAAAAGCGGAGGACCGGGATATCTGGCGCAAAATGGGGGAGACCTATGTCTAGCAGTGGACTGCGATTGGTTGAAGAGAGAGAGAGATATAGATAGATAAAACATTTATTTGTACACTGAAACACACAAATTCATAACAATACCAAAATTACGCAATTCATTAAAAGTACATACAAAACACAATATGATAAAAGAAAACAAAACAACATACTTATAATAGAAAGCATTCAATACAATCAAATTTAATAACACCAATGAAAAATGAAACTAAAAAAAATAAGATTTAGTATTAATAAGAAACTAAATATTTTCTTTCCTATTTTAAAAGAAATTAAAGTTACTACTAAATAATTTCTTATCTTACCCCTAAGACAGACTGCATAGCTCGCTCCATTACGCATTGAGTGACTTTGAACTTGTGAACCAATCATGAAGCATGGCTAGCTGCATATGGTGTCTACTAGATTACATACCCTCAAACGCTCCAATATGCTGCGTGATGCCCCCAAACTCCTGGTCTACCACAGCAGTGTCCCGGAGTGAGTCTAGCAGCGTTGTCTTCCCGTGGTCCACGTGACCCATCACACACACGGGTGGGCGGTCGTAGTGCCTCTGGGGGCGAAGGTGGGGCCGGAACTGCGTCTTTGTTCTACACCATGAAAAATCTCTAAACTTGTTTGTACTATATTCTAACTTAGTTATTATCGTTTAGCCAAGGGATTTATTTATTTTATCATTATATATTCAAGGAATCATCAACATCCGAGGGGTGAGAAAACTTTTGCAAGCCTATGAAGAAATTCACAGACAATCTTTGAAGAAATTCAAAGGTTGTCCATGAAGTTACACCCTTTATGAGTAGGTTTGTGCCCCTCGGTGGGGGAGTATTAAGTGAAGGGCAATATTAAGATGTAACTCACTTCTTCTTCTTCTGTTTCTTTGTCAGGCCTCGGCACAAGTTTAAACCTGCACCCAGATATTTTGACCACATCCCTAATGATCTGTGGATTGTGTATCACTGTGTCTTTATTGTACTGTGTCTCTGAGGTTTTGTCAGCAAAATCTAGTGCCCTAAAAATATGATCTGAAAGAAAGGATGAAAGAATTAATTACCAGAAGTTTCTAAATAATTATGCTTATAATATGTTATTCATAATGCAGGGGGGTTACCGCCATCTCTTAAAACAGTGTTACAATAATATAACTTCGTCTTTCTGGTACAAAAATGCTGACATATCATTTAACAATACTATTTTAAGAGCTTGCCTTAACCCCCCAGGGCCTAGTACTTGGCAATATTAGAAAAATATCTTACAAATATGTATCGAATAATCTAACAATGTAACTAATAACATGGGTCTAGTAGGCCAGTATTAATCTAATTTGATTTCATATAAATACTTCATACAACATTTTTGTTTAAATCAATATACTTACCTATATCTTTTTTTAACACATTGGCTATATCCTGTACAGTCATGTTCCTCCATATTCCCACTACTTCGGCATTCGCTTTAGGTGAGTACCTTAAGGCTGGCCTTGCACTTCCAGAACTAAGAGTCTAAAGCAAAAGGTAAACAACAATATTTATTTTTGACAAAAAGCTTTTTTTTCTGCTGGAAAATCATATGTTTAATAATACACTAAACACACACACACCAAAACAAGTGTGTGACAATTAGGAATAGTTCAAAGTGGTAGTTTAACATCATAATTAGCATTTGATGACATAATTACTTGGTTGATTGAAATAAATAAATGTTAGACTTTATCCTTTTTCCTGTCAAGATTCCAAATAATATGCAATATATTGTGTGTTATATACATATAACATACTACTTCAACAATTATGGGTAAGGGATATAGAGTAATTAATATGTTTTATTGGGAAATATATTGTATGTACCTTTTCTTCAGATCTTCTTTTCTTGTAACATATTATTGATAGTGAAAATGGCCTTATCCAATTTTGATTATCGACTAAAGACTTTCTCTTAAGATGACCAAGGTTTTTGTAGCATTCGCTTTGTATTAATCGTGCAGGTAACCTAAAAGGTACAAATTGTATATGCGACATTTGACTAAATTAACATAATAAGCGATCACTGTACTTACCACTGAGATAAGAGCGTTTTATACATTTTTCCGATTATTAATATAAATGGTTTCACATCAAAATAACACAAATATATAATCATACGAGTGTCGAGATGAGAGGTTATGTAGGTAAGAAATTAATCCTAACTAAAGTTATAGGAAGAAATATCAAGCGTGTTTCTACATTTGGATAAATGTCTGAATATAAGTTTATCAAAATTTTTATCTAAAATTAATAATTAGGGTTTCAGTGCATGCAAAACAAATTCAAAACACTTGACACCTGACAGTTACGTTTCGTTTTCTCATTCTCAATTTTCTATCGAGTGGAAAACTGTGGATTTATGTCCTAATGATTGACCTGTCATAGACAATATTTTACAATAGTCTTAAAAAATATATCATAGAGTAATTATATTTATGTCCCCATTCATTCTTTTGAGTTGGTTTTTCGTTTTACGATTCCAAAAGTGCTCGATTTGTCATCAAGATCTACGCAACACCATCACGTATCGCGAATAACCTACGTTGGAGCAGCTGAAATAATAGGACACGCGTCGAACTACTTCTGCACTAGTGTAGTGTAACATTTGTGTGACGTGATCTATTCGTGAGATCGTATCATACTTCCAATGATGCTTTTGCTTCCCTTTTACGTTATCGGTTGCGACGTTCGCTTGAGTGCCTGATGTTGTGGGAACTATGTGTGATTAACGATTTAAATTTGGAGGACTCAGCATGGGGGCGTTTTTGAATAAACCTGAAACTAAGAAGTACAACGAGACCGGGGAAGGAAATGGTCTTCGATATGGCGTGGCGTCGATGCAGGGTTGGCGGGTGGAGATGGAAGACGCTCACCATGCGCAGCTAACTTTGAATGGTACGCTGTCGGACTGGTCTTACTTCGGTATTTGATGGACACGCGGGGCGCGGGTATCGGCACATTGTGCGGACAACCTCCTAGAATGCATTCTGCAGACAGACGAGTTCCGTCGCGAGGAGATTGCCGAGGCGATCCGTACAGGCTTCCTAGACCTAGACAAGAAGATGCGTGAACTCCCTGAGCTGTCGAATGGTGAGGAGAAGTCGGGGTCCACCGCAGTATGCGCCTTCGTGTCGCCGAAGCAAATATACATTGCAAACTGTGGCGATTCCCGCGCTGTGCTAGCTCGGAACGGTGCCCCGATATTTGCTACCACAGACCACAAGCCTGAGCTGCCATTAGAGAAGTCTCGTATAGTTCAAGCAGGTGGTTCGGTGATGATACAGCGTGTGAATGGAAGTTTAGCAGTATCAAGAGCTTTGGGGGATTATGAATACAAGAAGGTTCTTGACCGTGGTCCTTGTGAGCAACTTGTGTCCCCAGAGCCAGAGGTTTCTGTCCATGAGAGGTCAGAGGCGGAGGATGAATTTCTGGTGCTGGCATGTGATGGTGTATGGGATGTGATGAGCAATGAAGCGTTGTGTGCATATGTGCATTCACTGCTTTTGCTTACAGATGACTTAACAGCTATTACTAATCAGGTCATAGACACCTGCTTATATAAGGTAATTACTACTTTTGTTATACTCAGTTTTCCTCTACACACTGGTTATTTTTAAAAACATTTAAGATCTTTAAATAAATGGCATGCAAGCATGGTATTAATACAAGTCAAATATTACATTTGATGACTATGTTAAACAATCATTGTACATGTGATATCATCACAACATAAATATAAGTAATTCACAACTCACTCATAATATTACAAGTAGCTAATTATTGTAAGCATAAGATTAGTAAATCTATAATCTGTATAATAAAGTTGTTTATCAGACTATTCATACTTAAAGTATTTTATTATTTTTTATTGAAGTCTCACAATGCCAACAAAAACAATTGTTTTCTATTTATAACTTACCTTAATTAAATGTAATGGATGCTGTTCAGGTACTTCGTTTCCATTTATTACAGTTCATTGCTAAACATAGATCCACATAATAATAAAACATTGTAAGTAAAAATTATAGCTTGTTCACTAGCAAGCAAGCAATTCAGGTATAATAAATAAAATAAATATTGACATCATTTTTGTTAGAAAGCTACTGAGTTTATATATTTTGAACTTACTTTTACTCTTTTTTATTAACTTAGTAATTAATGGAATGGTCTTATTAATTTATCAGTAGAAAGGATACTAATTTAAAAAATATTTGAAATTTTGGAAAATTCTTATCATGTTCTTTTATTTTATTTTTTACAGAGTATCTTACAGTTATAGTTACAATGTATATACAAGTAACAAGAAAAAGCTGATCACAAGTCTCCACATTAAACAAATGATAACAATATAGTAATAGTTTATCTAGTAATATAATGGTGTATCTGTGACTAATATAAAATCTGACTTTACAGGGTAGCAAAGACAACATGAGCATTGTACTAGTGGTGTTCCCAGCTGCACCCAAACCGAGTCCAGAGGCGCAGCGAGCTGACCGAGAGCTTGACGAGACACTTCGACAGAGGCTGACAGGTTGCTATCATTCATTATTGCATGCCTGCTCACATAAAAGTAGGAATAGACAGATACAAAATGACATACCTGTTCAAAATGTAGCAGAATGTAGGAGTTCAAGTGAAGCAAGGGGTTAATGCTTATTTTACTTGACACCTGATTTTTCAGGCCCTCCTAGACCACAGTCTAGTTAATGAATTAGAGCAATAAGTAACTTAAATCCTTGTTTAGGGAGTTCATAAAGATCTTACAGTGATGGTAAATGTGTTCAACCTGTTCAGGTATGCAATTATTGATTTTTAAGATTGTTGATGAAATCTTTAGAATATTTTTTTGTTTTGTCATGTCTACCTACAATTGATATAAATTTATCTCAATAGAATTATATCTATTATGAACACAATTTGCAGATTCTGAGACATTAAAATATCTCCAGTGTTAAATGATTGTTCAAATTTTAATTATTACAATTTATTTTATACAATTTTATTTTAGTTTGACATACTTATACAGTATTCAAATTAACACAGGGTACAAATATTGCAATAAAGATAAGTATTTTTTGTTGTTATTTTTGTTATTGCTTTAAATGTTATTTTATGTGTAATTGTTAATAATCTGCATATTCCAATGTTGTGTAATTTAGCTTAATTAATAATAGCATATATTCAAATATATTCAACTATTAAAAATTGATATAAAATTTTAAAAGAAAACTAAACAAAAGGTACATTATATTTAAAAGAACTTATTTAAACAAATTTCATATTGTTGGTAGTTGCGACACGCCAACTCATCTGACTTGCCATTCATGAGTTGAATCAACATTTATGCATTATACAGACTATTCAATAGACACACAATATTATCTTGCGTTCATAGATTCAGCCTATCACATCAAATCATAGTCGTTCACGTAGCGACATGTAGCTTATAAATAAATACGTACCAAACCATTGTGCCACAGATTATGTAAATTTATTTATTGTTTCACACGTGTCTCTAAAACAGAATCCTTGTGAATTAACATGAAACAGAGGCCAGTTTGATGTGTATTAGTTTTAAATTGTTTGAACTGGACATGAGCTAATTTACTGGTGTTTAAATAAGCATCAAAGTTATGAATACACAACTTATCAAAAATATATAACTATATTAATATAAAATATATAATATGCTGAACTGACCTAATCACTGATTTTGCGGACGATAAAACTCAGCCTCATTTTACATAGTAGTTATTTAGCATTCAGGCAAAAATAGTACAAAAATAATTTAATATCATATGGAAACAGGACTAGCATTAATGAAATTAGTTTAGTCAAGTCTCTATTGGATTACCCTTATTTATATTATAGTATATTTGAGTAACTTAGGTTTATATGTACTTATTTATATACCTTTGCAAATAAAATCCAAGTTATACAGTCTAAATCTATAAGTTGGTACTTCATTAACGATATATTAAGCATTCATTACGAAATAAAGATTACATATTGTAATTATCTTCCAATACTTAAGAGTGGAAGTTGATTTCCTGTCTATATAGTGAATTAAACTTGGTTCAACTATGTATGTTGTACAATATTTACATACTGCCTAACACATACTTACAAATAAAGGACCAAAATTCTTATATGCTAAATAAGTAAGTACATTACAATTTCCTTAGCACTTTGTGACGTTCATTGTGAATTGATAAACCATTAATTTTATTTTGTTTAGGTATAAGGCTCTAGTAAGGTTTGAACACGATGACATCTTTTTAACATTATACACTTCGAGTTTTAACATAACTCTTTTCTAGTGAGAAATAGGCTTTGTATATAAGGGGTATTTTTACTACATTTTTATTCCATTAACATGGTATGTTTTAAAAGAACTCTCATATAAAAGTCTAGTTACCAACATAATTTAATATTTATTACCTAACTTTTGAACTTATAATAGGAATAGACCATAAACGACCTTAACATATTAAACAATGATATTGTTCCATGTGTGCCCTTAGTACTTAAAAATTTGATTCCTTATGAGACCTGTAACATAGTTACCAATAGTGTTAGTATTCAAATTTTATTACTGTACATTTATGTACACTTTCCAAAATAATTTATGAAATTATTTATTATCTTGCCAAATTATATTATTAATGTAGTTGTAAACGATAAAAAACTATTTATCAAAAATTTAAGATTTTAAAAATTGATTTTGTTGATTTTTATTGAAAACAATTATAACAAATGATCCCATTATTATGCAGTAATATATAGTGTTTATTTATTATAATTTATTTTTTGTATAAATAGTTCCGATTTTAGCAATAATTGTTCGTTTATGTAGATATATAAATACGATATGTACACTATTTGTTTACCATATTATACAAAAATATTTAGATCCGTTAAAATAAATATCCTGTGTTCTTTTAGGATAATTCTTTAGGTACCAATCCTAATAAAGACAATACTGGTTCATTTTGGTAAAATATTGTTTCAAATTCAATACATGTATCTTTAAACTTTGTGATATTAACTTTCAAAATTCGATGAAGACTAAATTCGTCTTGACATTTTACTAATATTGTGATAATAAAATTTTACATTTCAAAATGTTGAAAATAAAATTGCAATAAAGTTTTTAAACATTGAATGCATAGTTTCATTGCTTTAATCCTTGCCCTTCACCTTTTAGATTAGGCTACAAAATATTTTTTATTTTTTAAAAGGGTTAAAGCAATGAACGTGCGTCGGACCATGTCCAGCGCGGTAATGCGTGTTACGGAACACAGCGGGGACTTAATATAAGATGTCAAGAAGCCTTAGGAATGAATTGAATACGGCCACAACTTGTAATCCAGTTTCTTGTCGGTTATTGATTTACTTTACAGTACTGGTGGCCTACTTAGTATTGAATACCACAAATGCTCAGTATAAATATTATTTATACGCTTTATTGTAAGATTACAAAAATAATTTATATTAACGAAAGTCGAATAGAGGTTGTTATAAGGTGTTCTTTTGATTTATACGTAATAAATATTCATTCATTAATGTTTACTGAATGAAGAAGACTTGTATTGAGGAAAAACTTCATGTATATTTTACTACGTATAAAATTTTATTACTATCCGTTAACATAGGTATATTTTGAAAATATATTGGTACGTGGCGGATTTGAACCTGCGCCCTCCATATCGGAAGGCAACAGTCCACACCAATCAGCCACCGATGCTCGACTGTTTTTTTCCGAGAAAAGCTGACAGGAAAATGTAGTTGATTGGTTGATACTGTAGAAAATCTGTATCGATTTAGATATGTCGCGATATCATATATAGTATCCCAACGTAACATTTATTTTGCATACAATCGCGCTAGTATTATATGTAATTTCCTACCTTTCACGAATGCAGTTGCGCTGCTCTGTCGATACTGTTCAAGGTTTAAGACGAATATTCACACTGTATAGTTACGAAGTGATCGTATATAATTTGTGGCGGCGGGGTAATTCTGTGCAACCATTAGACGAGAGTGTCCGTTTATATTGCCACATTGCATTTCGATGCATTTTATGTATATGCAATTTCTGTATTGATTTTCGGTAGGTAGTGCTTTTGAACTAGACTATGTATGTGTATTTTTATATATACCATATTATGTATATTTTTTACATAAATATACAGGACGCTCACCTGGTGGTGAATGACTGAGCGGCATTGAAAGTGATAAACACTGCAATAACTGATAGTTTTATTTTTCGTCAATGCTACACTGCGCCCGTCACCCGAGGCATCAGATGTTAGGTCTCTCATACCCGGTAATTTTACTAGCTATAGCCCTCATCCCGAAACACAAAAGTGCATAGCACTATTTCACGGGACGATATCAGGCACTGCGGTGGTACCTTCCTAGACGACTCAGTACCGAGTCTACCACCTAGTAGTCTAGTTTGAACGTTGGATTTAGACCGCTGTTTAGTCGAAGTTTCACATCCCGCGTATCTCTACGCGACGGCAAAGTCACTCTGTGCAAATTGTCCCAGTTTGTTAGGACATTGAAGGCTGGAAAACCCAATTTGTTTGAACATAATGATGATTCTGTGCTTCGGATGGCACGTTTAGTGGTCGGTCCGTATAACACTTAATCCGCATTGAATCCTCGTCTACACCACCTGCCAACTTTGTTTACTAGAAATAAAGTATAAAAAATTTAAAACAGTATTTGAGGAACACATATTTTTTACAGCTTCTTGCACATTACTAATATACAATTATTTTTGAAATTTCATATGCTTTACCATAAATATAACTGAAATTTAAATGAATAGCTCATTTTTAGTAAATGTATAAATGCTCACAACTTAGCAATCATTATTGATGTTCGAGTGTTTAAGTAGGACAGATATTACCTAATATGTTTGCATGCTGAAATCAGTACTTCGTACACTTTATTTTTGTTTAACAGTAAAAAGTATGATTTGATGAAAAATAGTATAATACTGTTAAAAACAGTAAAGTTGGCAACCCTTCTCGTAGTGTTATGGTGTTGAGAATTAAGTTCCATTTGAAAAAAATTGTTCTATCTTTAATTTTGTATTCCAATACAAAATTAAAGATAGTCTTGACCCCACCGTGCGATGCGGCTGATAAACGCCAGGCGACTTTGAAATTCAATTTCGTGAATCGCTTATCAGTTAGCGGATTTGGCAGAGATTCTCTCACTTTCTAGAGGTCATTCGGCGATGAAAATAAGTAATACCCATGATATGGCTAGGTGTTACGCATAATCTCCAGACTTTATTAATATTGCACTCTTCAACCTATGCAGTTCACTGCAGGACATAGGTCTCCCCATTTTGCGCCAGTATATTGCACTAGTCTCCCAAAAAGTTGTAAAGCACTCCCAATAATAAAGTTCCATATCTAAAGTCCTACTTAGGTAATTGTTTATCTGTGTAAAAAACTAAACCGGATCGCAAAAATTCTGGCGGCATCTCTAGAATTTGCAGGCTTTTCTTTATTATAATTTAGAAAATATTACTACTTATGAGAAAAGGTTTTTGTTATTACTTTGATGTAGCAACACTTAACTTACTAACTTCGTTAGTTCTCTTGACTAGCAAGCGCATGTTCACTTCAATATAACCTATTTACGTGGTGTACTTACCTTAATTTTTATTACGTACCTAAATATTCATTTTATTTGCTACCTTTTGTGAGGCATAGGTAAAGTTAATATATTTTTAACCTTGTTCACTTTTAACAGAATTGAAAACCGAACAACATTAAAACTTATTAATGTAAATATGTTTCCAAAACAAACCCTTAGATCAAGTAGGTACTGTAGTAAAAGTCATATTTAAGTTACAAAGTGTACAGGAGGGTCAGGACGCTCACCATCACACGAGACATGTTGTTTCTTATTTCCTTTTACTAGCTATAGTGCCCTCATTCCGAAACACAGAAGAGCAAAACACTTCTATTTTACGGGACGATATTTGGCACTGCGATGGTGCCCACTTAGACGACTCAATACCGAGTCTACCACCTAGTGATTGGAAGAAAATCTAATAAGTTTATACATAAAGGTCAATGATTTGTTCATAAGTATTGCATGGGTATCTAGTGCCTATGATTCATTCGACCTTGATCTACATAGTGGTCACGCGATTGTCGGTACTTGACTGTCTTGAAGGATGTCATAAGGGGATCGCATGTGGCACCTGCCACCACCTCCCAGGGTTACTGCTACTATAAATACAATAGATAGCATGTGGTCTGTATTTAACTATGTCGGGGACTGACACCTCAGCAAATCTTCACTCTAGCAATGAAATACAATCTAGAATGTCTAAATGAATGAATGAATGAATTTAACTTAATGCTTATAAATATCAAAAAATCTTAGAGCCTAATCAAAGTTGAAATGTCTTTATTCAATTTTGGTTCATAAACATACATAACTTTTTTTTAATATTGAATATAATTGTCCATAAAGAACACTTATGAATGTCAAATGAAACTAACACTAGGTTGGACTGTAGTTATCTACTGCGAATAATTCAGCAAGAAACCCAGTAGTTACTCTTTTTTAAAATATGTGGTTGTGTGTTTACAGCATTATATTATTTCTAAAGTCAAAGTCAAAGTCAAAAGCTTTATTTGCGAAACGCAGTACATATTTAGGTGATATTATATAACATAGGCCCAGTGTGTTAGCCTGCTCGCAGGCATGCAAACATAAAACCTAACAAAAATTATTAGATTTTTTTTAAATGAAAAATAACGAATAATATCATTCTTAATAATTGTTATAGTACATATAAATTCTATTAATTCATCGGTATGTCAGTTTCATAATAATATAAATAAAATAAAGATTCAAAGAAATATTAAATTAAAATGCGATCCATATATCCTTAACACTATAAAAACATTTATCCATTAACCACTTCGTCAGTTGAGTTTTAAATAAGGAACCATGTAGCATCCTAAGCTCAGCCGGAAGACGATTTAAATTTCAATGCTCATGTTATAAGCGTTTCTTTTATAGATATTTTTGCAACAAGGAGGTTGATACATTAAGCCTCTGTACTGTTGTCTAGTATGTCTTGTTGTCGTTTCCTCCCTAGTTTTGTAATAGGTCGGAACGTTTTTACATATAGACAGACTTCTCTTATGTATATGCACGGTAATGGAAGTATGCCAAATTTTTAAAAAGAGGTTTGCAGCTATCCATGTACCATACATTACCTAACGCTCTTATACACCTTTTCTGTAGTTTAAATACTCTTTCTACTTCCACTGAGTTACCCCACATGACAATCCCATACCTAAGTACTGATGATACATAACCATGATATGCAGTGAGTGCTGCCGTACTTGAAATGGTTTGCCGAGCCCTGGCTATAGCAAAAGCAAAACGTTGGAGCTTTTTACCCAAACTGTTGATATGCTCCTTCCAGTTTAGATGAGTGTCAAAGTTTAATCCTATAAACTTTAAAATTATGAACTTCCTCCATGGTTACATTTTGTTACTGGATTTTTAATTTGGCTTGTTATTATTATATGAGAGAAATTGCATGACTTTACTAATCAAAATAATTTATACAAAGCAAACCATATTGAGCCACTGACTCATTGGTGTGGACTGTTGCCACACATTTGGCGGGAACAGTGTATTTTCGAAATTATATGTAATGTTTTCTGACGTTCTTATGGTGAAGGAAAACATCGTGAGGAAACCTGCGCACGCCTGCGAAGAGATTCAAAGATTGTGCGTGAAGTTGGCCAATCCGCACTGGGCCCGCGTGGACGACTAAGGCCTATTCACGGGTAGGCTCATGCCCCTCGGTGGGGACATATAATGAGCTGATGATTAAACCATATTGAAAATTATAGATTTTGTATTTATCATATTAAGATATTGGTCAAGATAAAAAATTTAAAAATTATATGTCTATAAAAAATACAATAACAAGCAGGCGCGGCGATTAACGTTCATGAGTTCTTATCGTTTAGATTATCATCGACACTATAGTAAACTTTTTAATTGAAATTGTTTTCACATGCGACTTAGGCTCGTATTCTAGACGAAACTCAACGTTGCACTATATACGGCATCCCTTTCTAACTGTATTTAAATAAAGAACATTGCTTGTGTGGGGTTCTAGAATACGGGCCTTAAACGGATGCTATGGTTTTTTTTTTATACTTTAGCAGGCAAACGAGCAAACAGCTCATCTGATGGTAAATGACACCGCCGCCCATCTACATTTGCAATACCAGAGGGCACTGAAATGCGTTGTCGGCCTTTCAACAGGGAATATGCTCTTTTTTATTTTGTGGTAGCTTATCAAATATTTTAATGCCATCCCATCAAATGATCATCCTACAAATGAGTTCCCAATCTTATGAAGTCTGAGATTTGTGACATCTAGTTACGACGTTTTTTCTTTTTTACTTTTTTTCGGCATGACTTTAGACTTATCGCCGTTGGTTTGTTAAGACGGCTGACATTGAGCTGATGGTATTCTTGCAGCCACAGACATCCGAATATACAATTAGACTGGACAAGCCGCGAAGTTTATAGGCAGTCCCAGTGTCGCAATTTCTATTCGGTTCTTACCTGTGAAAAGTTATTATATTTCTTGGTAAATTTACTGATTCATTGCTATGATGGCATGTTACAATTGCACAGGATGGCATTTTGGAAAAAAACGGTAATTTCTTCTAATATTCATACGTCTTGATTCGTCTCACAGAGCGTAAACTGGTAGCCAGTGTATGCTCGTTGAGCTTACAGTTGTCGCACTTTAAACGCGGCTTGCCCCATCTCCTGTATTGGTAAATCTGTGGTTGCAGCGTTGATCGAGCGTAGCGCGGACAGCGAGGAGCGTGAAGACTCGTCGTGCCACTTCTCGTGGGTGCTGAGGCAGCTCGTGCAGGAGAACATCCCGGGCCTGCCGCCGGGCGGCGGGCTCGCTGCCAAGTTAGTACTACTCATACTTTTTAAATTTTTTTTCATGTTACGAAGTGACCATAACGGTCAGGACTAGTGTTGCTAGGTCCGATTTGTTTTAAATCGACACATGAGGTAAAAAAAATCGGGAGGTTAGGTTTCAGATCGGGACAGCAAACAATTAGCTCTTTTTGTATTATTTATAAAAGAAACTGGGGGTTTTAACTCTTAGTTCAATTTCAATATGGTTCCTATTCAACCTATCGCAGTCCACTGCTGGACATAGGTCTCTCCCATATTGCGCCAGATATCCCGGTCCTCCGCTTTTCTCATCCAGCCTCCACCAGCGACCTTTCGCAAGTCGTCGATTTCAATATGGTTGACCAGGATAAATTCTTTACGGATTATGAATTGGATTAACAATGAAAAGAGATGAAAACTTTTTAAATTTGTTATTATTCGGGATATTAGCGTCCAAAGCGGGACACCTGGCAACACTAGTTAAGACGCTCACCTAATGCTAAGTGATACGCCTGACCATGACAGAGCGCATTAAAGGAGACCAACAACTGATAGACAGTTATTATTGAGTCGTCTAGGTAGTACTACCGCAGTGCCAGATATCATCCCGTGAAACAGGAGTGTTATGCACTTTTGTGTTTCGGGATGAGGCACTGTAGCTAGTGAAATTACCGGGTATAGGAGACCTAATATCTGTTGTCTCGGGTGTCGGGCGCAGAGCGGCATTGATGGAGAATAATAACTGTCTATCAGTTGGTCTCCTTTAATACCGCTCTGTCATGGTCTGAGCGTCCAGACCGTCCTGTACACTTATAAAAAAAATAAGGCTGGCTAACAATAAAAAATTATTTATCTGAGATTAAAAAGAAAGAAATGTCCTCTTACTTCGACTGTGACATTTGAACTAAGAATTCATTTAGTAATTTTTATTTTCAGGCAAGCACTTCTGGACAAAATATACAGGGAGTTCTACCCAGAGCACGCGGACAGTTCGGAGACTTTCGACCGTCAGGCCGAGGTGACCGACGCATTCGGGGCCAATTGAGGCGCGCGTCAACACACGTACACTATTACGCACGAATCCCGTCGGCCTAACCAGCTTTCCAGTTCCCGGTAAACTAGTTCTGTATCCTAGAACTATTTACATTGTTGGGTGGACTGGTAAAAGATCAATTCAAACTCAAATCTTGAACCCCTATTGATTCATGTCCTATTAAAAGATCCATTCAGTCTTTATGGCCCGTATTCTAGAACGAGACACAAGCGGTGATGTTCGATTAAGTAGTGTGAGAAGGAGATAGCGCTATGTACGATAAATAGCACCATCGCTTTCTCACTCAATTTAATTGAAGATCAACGTTGAGTCTTGTTCTACACGGGTCTAGGTCTTGACAAGATACTTTTGAATTTTCAAATTGAAAAGTTAACTTATTTGAATTTACCACCTTGCTAGAACGACTCATTGTTTGACTAATTATATAACTTAGTGTCACGATAGATTTTCTTTCGCGTTATTAATAGGGGTCCAGAGAAATAAAAGACCTTCTAGGTATGCCCTAAACCATAATGAATGTAACAGATTTGTAAGTGCTGCTAAATACAAGTAAAGATGCCTGTTATAAATTGAAACGGTTAATGGACGATGCAGCCAAAATTGTTTTTAAACAAAATTTACTTGTGAATGTGTTTTCTGGTATTCCTGTGTATTTTTGTCAATATTAGGTCAAACTTAGGGGTGAAATCATTGATTTGGATTATCCGAATGTTGGGGAATACAATGAATGAACTAGAATGTTAAAACTTGGCAATGACAAGTCTTTCCCTGGTCGCTTCGCTTAAAGATTTATCTTTGAGCGAAGCAACCAGTCTTTCGTCACCAGTCACCGGAAAGAAAAAAGAACACGTTGTCGCAGCAACCCTTATTGTTTACCCTATACAAAATTACCGTAATAGTGTACGTTTGTATTTTAGATTGATACATTTTCGTAGTACAAGTCAAGCGGATTGCGACAACACTGCTTTTCGATAACACAATCTATTTTTTTGTTTTGTAAATAAAAATACCAGTACCAACCAGCAAAAGCAGTGTAGGCGATCCGTTTGATATCATTCGACGCTAAACCTTCGTCTGTGTCGACCATTTTGATCATCGCTTTGTATAAAGATCGGCTGCATACGTGAACATAAAGTAAAATAGTTTATACATTGGTTGTCCATGGTAGCGTATAGTGATGGGGATCACGCGGAAACCAGAATGGACGATTGTTAGTAAAAAAAAAAATGAAGTACATCTGCTGTGGATTTGAGGTGTTTGTTCTGCTTTGACTGTAGAAGGTTGATGTACGAAGTTAGTGTGAAATATGTCGCCTTCCACAGCAGAAATATGTTTGTTTTATCAGTTTAAAATGTTCAATCTTGATGTGTGGCACAAATTTCCATTTCCTCTATCCTAATGTAGAACTAACAGATCCCATTTAGACATCGACGTTTGTACATACCACAGACATCCGAATCTGTATTGGGAAATCTGTGGTACATACCCACACGGGCGTTACATTTGGCTGGTTAATAATTTTATGTTGTAGTTTAGATTTGTGTCTTCATTGCCCCTTATGGATGTCATAATATTAGATGTGTACTATAGTGATTCGATTTAAATACATAGTTACGAACTAAAAAATGTCTTTGTTTTATGTTGTTCTTAAAGTTCGATTTGGAGTGGCCAGTTACAGCTGATTTAACATTGATAGTGGTGTCTGATTTATAATTTGTAAAAGCCTAAGAATATTTTTCATATTAGATATCGATGATTGAAATTACTATAAAATGATATTTTTTTGTAAATAGTCTATTTTACAGAATAATAGCTGATTTACTAATACGAGTTATAAACTCTTTGTTTTCAGTTGCCAAATTCTACTTATAGAATGGCGTAACTGTAAAGTAACTCCAATTTTTTTAATTATATGGGATTTGGAAATTTATAGACAGTCTGGTAATAATTTGAAATTGTCATAATTCAAATTATAAAATTAGTAGGTATATAAATTCAACGCTTCTAAATATGAATTGCGAGCATTTTTCTTGTTTCGAAATTTTATTAGGCATTAGCTTTTAATTTGTTTTTTGGATTAATGTGTTTGGTGATTAATTTTTTCTCATAAGTACCGTGACCGTACAAAAAATATATTGAGTAGTTTGAAATCCAATATATTATCACTATTGTTACCAAATAAAAAAAAAAAACTTCTTACTAAATGACGAAAGACTATTTAGGGCCACCCATAAAATGCGTTGTGTACATTCTTTAGCTCCAATTTATCATTTAAAATCTAACACATTAAACATTTTTTTATTAAATAGATTATTGTTACCGTATGTGTTTTGTGGGTAGCTCCTATCCTCTTGTATATAAGAGTGAAAAAACAAATATACTTTTTGTACCTGTTTGAGCGAATTAGTATAAATGCGATAAATTAATTCACAAGATGTAATGAATGAAATTTTCATGAATCAAATGTGGATAACTAAACACAAATTACTATGACATAGGATGTTTTCTACCGTTTGGAAAGTTTTAATTGTGTATGTTTTATGCTCTTACAAACTAATGGTGTCTGTTAAGAAATTGTTGAAACTGACTTATTTCAAATGTAAGATTTCTTTGTGTGTAATAGGGCAACTATGTCATAGGATGTTATCGTCTCAGCTATACCATACAAACTCTTTTAAATTCAGTTTTATAAATATCATACATTCTTATTAATTCAATTGGTACATTCATGTATTTAATTAGACCCATTGTCACGGATAAAAATCATACATATTGATTATGGTAGATTTTATTTCCGACTCTAGCAACACTGCTTAAAAATATTATTTCATAAATAGTGCTGTTTAGGTTATTTTAAATTTAGATCGTTGATTTTCATTTGTCTAATTAAACCAAATATTACTGGCAGTGGGTTTTGAATAATTTTTCTACCAGAGACGAAAATGTAGGTTGTTTTTATTATATTTTTTGCTTTCGTCGGATGTCGACGTTGTCTTACAAAGTGTGTCTCGTTATTATCTAGTAGACGCTTGAACAATAAATACTTGTACCTTTACTAATGTTTATTTTATTGTTTTTTATCATTTTTATTTCCCCGCCCGTACAGAATATAGCTCGCTATGAAAAAACTAATTTTAGATAGAGATATCACTGATTTTTAGATATTCTATTGTTTTTATATATATATATTAAATATTAACTATTACATTACATTCTTCGGTAACTAAAATATATTACATCCTAAACACTTAAAAATAAATAATTAAAACTAAAAAATATAATTAAAAGAAGTCCCTTTCGGCAAGGTTCCGAAAATACTGGCAGCATTACCCCTTTACTGATTTATAAAATTTGATTTATAAGGTTTGATCCATGGAATATAAGAACATCCAATGATATACACATTGGTCTATTTAATTAAGGAAAGGAAGCGCTTCACTAAAGACCCGTTACATATATCCCTATATTATAAATGTATAAGAGCCGATTCCTAGAAAAATTTTATAACTTTATGACAATTTTTTTTATTATATTTTCGGCTTGACTTAATATTTTGCTGTTGGGATCTAAAAGATCTTCACTGCATTAACGCATTCTTTTAAAACACCATTGTTACCATTTTCGTAATTTTACAAAACATTCAGTTACATTTTTGTTACATACCTATAGTTTTAAATCTAGACTTAGAGAATAGTGAATTTCCAAGGATTTGACAGCTTTCGATGTTTAGGGTAATGTAAGATTCAATCGGAATTAATGAACCTAACAGGGCAGTCATTATTTTTGTGGTTTGAGTATTCTTTTATCATTTATCATAACAAGTCACGTCTGTATGAAATATTTATCTCGTATACATTAGCCTAAATTTCGACGTTGTCTTACAGAGTAACGGCAGCATATTTTGTGTGTACCTAATTTGTATAGTAAAAATATTTTTAAAATCAGAAATATTTAATAATAAAAATACTTTGGAAGTAGCGTAGAGTTTAGGGTAAAATGGAATATTTAATCATGATTTGTGTTTTAAGTAGTATCGCTTGAAACCTAGTAGTTGGTCCTTCGTGACGAATTAGACTCGAATTTTATTTGTTACAATTAGTTAACCTGCCCAATAAAAATAAGTAGAAAATGTTAACATTATTAAAAATACTAATTATTCAAAGCAATAATACGTCATAGAGTCTGTAATAGCTTGCGATGTAGCTTGTATGTTGTAAATGACTTGGTTGTCAGTTTCGTCGGATTCTTCGGGCTTTCTGTGCTTGACCTGCTTCGCCTTCCATCCTTGCTAGCTGCAACTGCTTTCTAAAAACAAACATGGAGAAAAAGGGTAGATAGGAAATTGAAATACATTGTGACATATATACGTTTCTCTCTTGAGCCTATCGCAGTCCACTGCTGGACATTGCGCCAGATATCCCGGTCTTCGCTATTCTCACCTAGCCTTTACCAGCGACCTTCCGCAAGTCGTCGGTCCATCGGGTCGGAGGGCGTCTTACGCCTATGTCTAAAATGTCTATACGAATAAATCTTAAAAAATACCTCATCAACATAATAAGGTATTATTTTACCTCTTTACGCTCCTTGAATATATTAGTCCGATAATCTTGAGCTTCTTTAATTTTTTCTCGCAGTTCGTTTTTGGTTTTGTTATACCTAAAAATTACCAGAACATTGTAATAGTTAGAAAGATTCGTTTTTTTTGCCATAATTCGTTATGAGTCAGTATGCTTAGAGAAAATGTATACCCTGTCGCAAAAATACACACGAAACCTACACAATTTCAAATGTGAGTTACTAATACATTTCAAATGTTCCAAATAATTTCCTTGTAGTTCCATTAAATTGAGAAAATATTTAAATTTTCTTAATAAATTGTAGTGCCTGTCAAATTGCCTTCTAAGCTTTTGCCCTAGACTAATCTTCGTTAAAAATTTCCTATCTATCACCTATAGACCAATATCATCCTTAGAACAACCACAGGACCAACAGTTAAACGAGCCTTTTGAAGCACGGATTGACTCAGGATAATCATTCTCGGTCACCCATCCTGTTACGAAACATCGCCATGGTTGCTTAATTTGCAAGACGGTCAACTGGACGCTTAGATCAACAATAAACTGACTAAATGCACAATTACGAAGAAACGTCAACCAAAGAATGTCCCAGCCGCTTGACACGTGTAGTTATTGTTATATTTATAACATAAAATTATTCATTTATTAATTAAAATTAATTCATTTATTAAAATAATATTAATTTTGACATTAACGCATCATTGAAGGGGTACAAAATCTAAAAGCACGAGCACACTACTATGTCATTAGGACATGTAGCGGGCGACGTTATTATGAATGAAATTCTGGCCAACCGACGCGATGGGCAGATTTTGGCCTCAAACACTGTTTTTGAGTGAGATTGTTCATATTGTTTATCTAAGAATGAATGCATTAAAAACTACGACTAATTATGTTATTGAAGTTATATTTAGCGACAGCAATCATTCATTCATCAAACATTCATAGAATATCATGAAGAGGAATTTACTTGTGGAAAAGTATTTTGTGTGCGAGATGCTGTATCGGGTTATTGGTGCGGTCGGAGCCGACGTCGTGCAGCGCTTGTGGCAGCACGTGGCCGAAGCTGTGCCAAAGGTATTTCACCACTTCTGGCTCCAAAGTTCCTGATATATTTCATACAATTCAATAAAAAAAACTCATACACATTACACAAGAAACCATTTTTTATGTTATAAGTGTAGGTACAGGACGATAAAGACGCTCTCCTGATGGATAGTGATACGCCTGACCATAACAGAGCGGCATTGAAGGAGACCAACTTCTCCCTTCCATGTTACTATGGTTGCTTTCCGCACTTAGTCCTTTAAAAGTGGACCACTTGATTGTGCGTGAGCCATAGCGGCCTGTTGGTCACTCCAACCAGCCCACATCAGGGCGCAAGTATAACCGGTGAACCGATAGTTCCTTGCGAACTTCTCACCCTTAAGTAGATTATTTTAAAATATTCCGTCAGCACATCCCCAAAATCTTATCAGCTTTAAAAGCATTAAACGTCCCCACGAGGGCACATGCCTACCTGTACAGGATGTAAGGCCTTAGTTCCCAGCCCAGTACGGATGCGCACGCACAACCTAAAACCTCTTCGCAGGCGTGCTCAGTTTCCTCACGATGTTTTACTTTATCGTAAGAGTCGGATAAACGTATATACATATAATTTCAAAATTCGAAAATATTTTTGGTACGTGGCTGGATTTGAACCTGCGCCCTCCAGATCGGAAGGCAACACCACACCAGGCAGCCACCGACGCTAATATGATCATTCCCAACATGACACTCACTTTTCAAATCGATCGGTTCAACATGAGGCACCACTTCACCGGCCCTGGTCGCATCCTTGATGTGAAGCGCGCACTTTTGGTTCGGTTTCCCCGAATGGCCACAGTCTTTGGTCACCTTCATGAGGAGGTTGTTGCTGGCTTGCACTTTATATTCGCTAGTGCAGGGGGCGCATTGATATATATTTTCCCCATTTTCACCTTGTACATAGCGGCCGAATGAGTCAAAATAATATTTTCCTTTATCGTTTACCTAAAATAGTGGCTATGTTATAATTTTCATTGTGATGTGAGTGTAGTCTAACTAAAGGTAGAATTAAGTTTTTCTTGATTGGAAGTCTATAACATAAGTAGTATATGTAGGTAATTTGAGATGGTTTGTACGTATGGAACATTAATGCTAATCGCTTGTCTGTAGGTATTTACGACATGCTATCTATAAAGTATTTTATTATTATTAAATTGTTTGGTAGCAATGTGCTGGTCATTTATGTGGTAGAATCGTTGGCCGTTGGAGCAGGCAAATTCTAGAGAAGCGATCGTGTTTTGCGTCTCGGCAAGCATAGCATAGAACGCCCTCCGGTCCGATGGACCGACGACTTGCGAAAGGTCGCTGGTGGAGGCTGGATGAGAAAAGCGGAGGACCGGGATATCTGGCGCAAAATAGGGGAGACATATGTCCAGCAGTGGATAGCGTTGAATAGAGAGAATAGCTAACTTTTATTAATAATTTGATGTAATTATAATGTATTGTTGACTATTAGTGTAAATTTTATATGTCTCGTAATGTTCCAATGTTTGTTGAATTTTCTATGTATGCCATAATGACGTGTTGGGAAACTGTTAGTTGTTATGTGGATTCATGAAATAAATAAATGAAAATAAATAGAGATCGTGTTTTGGCAAGCGTAGCGTAGGGACCCCGATGGACCGACGACTTGCGGATGGTAGCAAGTGGATGCGGGATGAGAAAAGCGGAGCTCCAGAATTTCTGACGACAAACGGGAGGAGACTTATGTCCAGGAGAACACTTCAAAATAAAAGATAAATATTAGATACCTACCCAATAATATAAGTATTGATAGTTGGAAGGTATCTACCTACCTCGTTAAATTTTCCTTCACAGTTCTTATGGTAAATTCCCAGTCCATAGTTAAAAACATAAACTTGATGGTTGAATTCGTCCACATAGTATGGACCGATGTCGTCAGTGTACAAGATTCTGTCAGTGCCTACAGTTAATAAAATAAGAGTAATAAATGGTGTCTGTCAGGATGGTCACAGGAGTCACAAAATTAGCACCAAATAAGTGTATGAAAAGAAAAGCGGAGGACCGGGATATCTGGCGCAAAATGGGGGAGACCTATGTCCAGCAGTGGACTTCGATAGGTTGAATAGGAGTGTATGAAATTAAACTATATCTAAAGCAATTTAATTCTTATATAAATAGTAACAAAAACACGCCGTTCTGACATACTAGCTAACTTCTACTTTAGGTACTAATGCCATTACGTCTAAATTAAGGCAGCCACCTCCAATAACCAGTAGAGATTATTGGTTGGTCCAGTAATTAATATTTACCTAATATGGTATTTCTACTTGGGTCAGAAAACGGAACAATAATGCGGACCTCTGACGCTGAAGAATGTCATTAATGTTTTAGCGAGTTCAATTATCCTCTCGTTCAGATATTGTTTTCTTTGTGCGAAGTTCTCACCCATATTCAACCAGCACTGTTTTTTGGATCCGGGCAATTCTGTTGTTCTGAAAAACAAAGTACTCGAATACTGCAATAGCCAGCATTCATTGCAGCTCCTTAAATGCTCTAGTACAAATTGTAACAGCGCCGAAACGTTTTAGTCCTGAATTATATATGTTTCAGTTGATATATGTATGACGGCGTAGGTATATAGCGTAGGACCACAGATTTACAAACTAAAGGCCTTTAGTTTCTAAATCTGTGCATAGGACGCACTCTGATCCGTCATATATATGGCTAGCGAAATGTCCCTGATGAAGGCTTAATAAGAAAAGGTGAGGTTGAAGATCGGTTTAGTAGGTATTTAGCGTAAAATGGGAGACCCCGATAAGTTGAAGGGAAAATAAATATAAACAATCCAAAATATTAACATACTTCATAGAGTTATAGATTTGTTCTTGCTTAATAACATCTTCTTGCTCCTTTTTTAATTTAATAAGTTTATCTGCGGACTCGTAAAACGCGTTCACTCGCTCCTGCCAATACGCCACTTCTTCCTCTAGTCTCGATATTGGGGGATCATAGGAGTATTGTTCGATTTTAGATCTGATTTTTTCTATGCCACGATTAGCCTTAAAATACCAGATTATCTTAAAAACGTAATGTTAATTAAATTACTGCTTAGTAGTTTTAAAGAAAAATTCCGACTCTCTCTGATTCATAAAGGTCATTGGCTCGTAACCCCAGTGCAACGCTACTGGGTGGTAGATATATCAGTTCTACTAAGACGTCAACCTGGGTTCGTTATTCTTCATACATATTACACGTCTTCTGTGAGTCTACGCATCCCATTATTTTCTTAGGTCACTTTATAAACTCACTGCAATCCTCCTAGGATTGCAGTAAGCAGTATACCTACTACAGCAATGTGGATTCCTTTACACAATGAGCTTTTTTTTAATGACTGTAGTTGGCCGCATATGGCCTTTACAGCCTCACCGGGTAAGTGGCGAACACAGATGGCTCTCAGCTTTAAAATTTTACACATTGTTTTTAAGATCTTCCCAGAGTGGGACTCGAAGCTGTGCTAAGGTCTTTGCGGGGAAAACAATGTGTTTCGGTCAGTTATCCCTTTTAAGTAGGGACACAATTGACTGAGATCAACTGAGCTATTTTTAATCATGTAAAAATGACTGATTCCCATAGATTTCCCATAATATTACTACCTATTTTTAATATTTTATTATTAAAATATTAACCTCTGCGGTCTCAATGGAGCATCTACGGTCCTGACGCGATATATGGAGCACCTCCTTGTTCTTTTCATACAATTGCTGCATTAGATCGATAACATTTTCTTCGCACTTAGAACGGACCGCGATGAGGTTATTCCGTAAACGCTGTAGGATCTCTTCAAGGCTTACTCGGATGTTATATAACTGTGGTGATGAGTTAATATGTGATCATTTTGAATTTACTACTAAGATAAAAGATTCTCATCTATTTAAAGTGGCGGTAGTGAGGCAGCATCGGCCTACAAACTATTTTTTTAAATCATGTTATGTTTAACTCAAAATACTTACTCTATCCGCTAGCATCATTGCTAAAAAATTATGAGTGGTCTCAAAAATCTCAGACATTCTTTTGACTGTAATTTTAAAGTGTACTCTAACAAATGCGTCAACTTTTTCTTGTTTGTCTAACCGCGCGATATTTACTTTTAATTCTTCCAACTTCTCCATAAATTGCTTATACAGATTTTCCATTTCTTCATATGCTTGCTTCTCAATTTGGGACTGAACGGGTAAATATTTTTTTCCTAAAGCGATTTGGCGCCCTTTATGAATATCGATAGTTCTGTCCATTATTATTAATAGTTCTTCTCGATTGATAACATTAGTGAATTTATCGGCTTCTTGGATTACATCATCAATAATGAATTTCCAATATGTCATAAAGCTTACTATAATCTTTTTTACCTCCCCATAGTATTCCTGGTACGCACCATCTTCGAATTTGATGTCGTTTAGCAAGCACACATATTCGGTTAGTTGTGGAAATATATCCACAACTAAAATCAAATACACTTCTTTGTAAGATTTTTTTCGAATGAGCTGCATAAATTCTTTACAAACATTCATCATTATAGATGTTTAGTGATCATAATTAAAATAGTATTCCACTTCTATGATTGCAACAAAATTTTTGAAATTAACGCCATTTGCTTTTGATGATTTTTTTATTCGTGTCATTTGGAACAGGCTAGGGTTAGACCGTGCTCGAATTAGTAATGTGTGATGAAATTATGATGATGAGCGATGATTATGATGATATCATCATCAGCTCATGAAAAGTTCCCACCGAGAAGTACGAGTCTACTCAAGCGGGCTCAGTGCGGATTCAGACGACTTCACGCACACTCTTAAATCTCTTCGTAGCTCAGCTTAACGTACATAGAATTTTGAAAATACATTGGTACGTCGCGGGATTTGAACCTGGACCTTCCAGATCGGAAGGCAACATTCTTCATCACTGCTCGCAACGCTCTCTATATTATTAGTGTCTACTGAAACCTTATGCTGATTTTTTGAGAAACTCAAAGTGGCCATTGTACGGTTTTATTTCATTTGTCAACACTCGCACTTATTTAAGAGTCATCATCATCATTAGCTCATTAAACGTCCCCACGGGGCCTACTCGTATAGGGCTTAGTCATCCACGCGGGCCCACATTGGCGCGGGCAACTCATTGGTAGGAGGGCGACCGTCCTCTCAATTGAGCTACCGACGCTTGTATTTACGAGTACTTAATGGTTCTTAATCCACCATTATTACACATAAACACAAATTTCAGTATATAAAATAAAACCGGCGACATGATGCTTCACTTTCACGCCAAGAAGTCTGACCAAGAAGATTGAGATTAGAACATAGAGAGAGAGAGTCTATGCGTGAAACGGACTCTAAACGACAATATGGATGACCTGTCAAGTGTCAAGTTTAGTTCCACAAATCGCCGTGGGACTTCTTGGTCTGTGGACTTTGTCTTACAATTTATCTGTCAATCAATACTTAACTATCAATTTTTATCAAAAACTTCTCAAAATATGAATGATAACATGTGCAACACGAGCAAACTAATTTGTCTCATTTTAAAATAAGCTCCGAGTCTTCAATCGGAGGCCGCAACCAAGTATTTACAACAGCTGTATACGAAAAAGCTGTAGTTTATTAAGTGCCTCCGGCGAAGTGGTAAGCTTGCATTTTTATGTAATTAATACGTAAACATGTGTATCTGTTAATAATTTCATCATGTGGCATGTCATTTTTAGGTAATATACAGTTTTGTGGTTCGACCATATATTTAAATTGTGCCAAAATCGAATCAATTGTTGTCTTTCAAAATGAATTAAAGTTAAACGTTCGCCGTATGCTTTCGGATGTCCATTGGACCTTACTTGGCGTGTACGTGACGATCATCACAAAGGCTTTGTACTACACTGCTGCCAGCTCTCTACTACTAATTGATTAATTTAAAGTCAAACAATGACCTACTTTTAGGTTTATGTAATCTGATACCTCTAACATTGGTTTGTTTACAATAATACATGTCCACTTTTATATTGTCTTAGTGATCATTTCTATATTTTTACAGATCATTGTTTATAAAGCATGATGTCCTGCTGATTTTAGTGAAACTGATAATCATTCCAATATTCAATAGTATTAAAAATGGCAAGATATTATGAAAATTCTTCAACATTCAACTTCAGTTGGGATCAAGTGGCATGTGGATACTGGAAGAGGTATCCAAATCCGCAAAGGTAAAGCCAATACTTTAAATTGTAATTTGAACATATTTGTAAAAAAAATACCTTTTGTGTATGTAGTATGTTATTTCTTTTATTAAGATAAAATCATGTTTTTTTTTATTAAACAGTCACATCTTTGATTTTATTAAGTAAATGTATTTTTGCCTGTTTATTTCATTACATTTTTGTTTTAAAGTGTACTTTGATATAGGCCATAATAATCATTGAACCAGCTATTGTGAAGGTCATACCTTCACAATACTTGGTTCAAGGTTAGTTTATGATATTCAGTACAGAAAAAACAACACAGCATTATGCCTATTCAGCCTTGAAAGCTTTATCTGATATTTGTTGTATTTCAATAAGGAACTTGGAAAGCTAGAATTTTCCGAAAGCTTTGAAATAGCTTTCCAAATACTTCTATCGTTCTTTCTGTATCTATTTTATAACTTGATTAAACTTCTTCGAGAAAATTGCAAAGTATATCACTGTATTTTCCTTCACCATAAGAGGGTCGGATAATATAATTATGTTTAATTTTGAAAATACATTGGTACGTGGTGGGATTTGTACCTGCACCATCCTGATCAGAAGGCAATAGTCCACACCATTAAGCCACCAATGCTATTCTATGACTAATCAGTTAAGTTTCTAAACAACATATTTAAATATGTTATTTAGAAACTTATCTGTACATTCTTATATTAAACTGAATAATAAATATCAATAATATTTTCAGCAATCATGTTTTATCAGAAGATACATGGAGCAGGCAAGTAAAGGATGGCTGTCTTCACACTAAACGGCTACTCACGAAAACAAACAGGGTGCCAAAATGGGGTGAAAGGTAGTTACAGTTTTTGGATGACCTAAACTTTCACAAATAGCCTTTAAAGGCTAGTTGAAATTTTTGAATTAGTTTAATTAGTCCACGAGACTTACTGCTAAGAAGCTATTTCTTCCTGCAATATACTATGTACTCAAATGTGCACAGTTGCTGACTTGTCACGTAAAGATGTTACATTACAGAATTTGGTGATATAAAAATTACTTACAATAAATTAATAATGCCTGACATAGTGGTTTATAGAAAATGGATAACGTAAGGATTTTGAAAATTATAAAAATTATAAGTTTTAAGTACTTCTATTTATCTTTTTCATATTGTAATGATGGATACTTGGTATTATCTGTGTCAACCTATGGTTGTGTGATTCAGATTACTTTAGTCTTAGGTTAAGTAAAAAAAAAGATTATGTATGTTACACACCCATAGAATATAATATTTATTATTTAAAAATCACCACTATTAATTTTTTTTTTGTTATTTATAGGTTCTTCAATGCAAAGTCTGTGAAGATAATAGAAGAAAGCATTGTTGATCCTAAACACAAGGTTCTGGTGACATATACTAGAAACTTAGGCTACACAAAAGTCATGGTAAGTACATACAAAATACAAATGATAATATTGGACAATTTGACCTTAATTAAGAATAAAGTAACTTGATGCACAATGATGAAGAAACGTCAAACAAAAAATGTCCAAGCCGCACTACACATGCATATATTTATAACATAAAATTATTCATTTAAATTTTAACCTTAACGCGTCATGTATAAATAAAATACGAAATCAAAAGCAAATGACTTAATTATGAATGAAAATTCTGCCCAACTGGCACGATGTGCAGAACTTTGCTGCGGACATTTTGAGTGAGTTTGGGCTAGTTAGTCTATTTTTTATCTAAGTAATTTGTTTTTCCATTAACTACTAATTACTTTCCTATTATATGACTAAGTTGTGTATCTTTTGGTTACTAATATAATCTAATAATGATCGACGTGTTCTTTGACTGGCTTTGAAAATGAATAATTTTATGTTCGAAATGTAATAATAACTATTTGTGTCCTGCGGTTCAGACATTTTTCGGTTCACATTTCTTCATGATTGGGCATTAAGTTAGTTTATTGTTTATCTAAGATTGAGGTCCATAAAGAAGATAAAGAAAATGATTCTACCACTGGTAGAATGGTATGGTATACCTGTTCTGTGTCTTTAGATTTAAGTTTTTATGTTTAAGGTAATATTGTGTACTGTCACAGAATAAAAATTTCTTTCTTTCACTGGTTTGGACTGTTGTTGTCCATTGTAAAGAATCCAGCAAGATAACTTAGTAATAACATAATACAGAAATAACATTTATTGTTTAACTCAATGCATGAACACAACCATACCTACTCACCACATTAATACAGAGTTTAGTCTGATTGCTAAATCTTGTTGTACAAAATTTGATCTCTGTAATAGTTTGGGTACCAGACTTCTACAGTCAAACTGTATTATTCTGTATGTACTTACATGTTTGGCATTTTGTTTGTAAGATTGTGGAGTGAATAAATCCTTTTTATTATATTATAGTATGTAAGGACCGCGCAAAGTGGCGTTCCATCACCTCTTCCTACCCCTCTTGGTCCCAGAGGGGTAGGAAGGGCTTTATTTATTTATTTATTACAATGTTTTGTTGTAGAGTGTGGTAGAAAGGGTGGAGTACCGTTCAGCGGGCCCCGGACAGACAGTGGCGCGGCGGTCGGCGTGGATCGACTCGCAGGTGTTCGGCTTCTCGCGGGCCATCCGCGCTTTCGGCGTCGACAGGTTCCGCAAGAACTGCAACCAGATGGTGAGTACTTCATTAACGGTTTAAAAATTAGACAGTTTGGTAGATGAATTTTCCAACTCCTTTCATATTCGTTTAAGCTTGTAAACATTGTTTAGTACCCATATTTGATACTAAACAATGGATAAACATTCTTCTATAATTTTTTTGGAGTACATATAGAAATACCCAAACCATTGTGCTCACGCACAATAGTCCACTGAACGAACTAAGTGCGGAAACCAGACCAATTCATGCAAACAAATATGTTCACGCACACAAATGTTTGTACTGCCCGAGGATCATACCCGGAACTTTAGTGCAGAAACAAACTCATCCAATTACACCACATGGGTCATTAAACTAAGGTTTATGATTCAATATTTCTGATCACCAGGTGAGCGGCTTCAACCACGTGCTGAACAGTATGTTCCCCCGGCCGGGACCGGCGCCCGGCCATATCACACCGGTGCAGAGCACTCTGAAGGAGATGCGCGACGCGGCTGGCCGCGCCAAGGCCAACGTGCTGCACTCCGTCAACCGGACATAACACGACGACAAGCCCACTTAGCGGACGACCGACTGACACTGGGACGGCTATTCAAAGCTATGGAACAACAGAGTGATACTGTGATGGCTATTCAAATCTATGGAACAACAGAGTGATTTTGTGATGGTTATTCAAATCTATGGAACAACAAAGTAAAACTGTGACATTTACTCAAATCATTGGAACATACTTAGCTATGTATCTATTCTATCTGTTACATATGCAGCTTTAGGAATGCAATGAGCGAGTTATCTGATTTAAAGAAATCTTTCCTATAAAAAGTAAGTATATTTATTTGAGTGGCACTAGATTGATTTTATGTAATCAGAAAAATGTTATTGTCTTCCAAGAGCCTTGTAAAATGTTCTGATAAGAAATCATGTTTACCAGGCATAGCCTGTTTGGTATCTTTCTTGGTATATGTATCAATATTTATTAAGTTGTTTTTATAAAGGTACTTCAGATGACTTAGTCATAATTTATTATGTCTAATAATCATGTAATTCACAAGATGCTTCATTGGAGTCTATATTTGATTGGACTAATTTTCACAAGGAAAATCAAAAACTATTCAATTTTGGTCTATTATGAAAACTTATGAATGACAAATTAAAAATGTACCACAATTTCTTTGCAATACATTTTAATGACAAATGGATTAAATTGAAAAAGTTGCCATCTAGACCCAAACTAAGCATCTAGCCTGTAATATGAGTACTAAACAACATATAAAAATACTTATATCCATTGTTTTTGTTCATAAAAATACTTATATACTTGAAAAAACTAATCCATGTTCACTGCCTTGTAGTCTTTGCTACTTGTACCTTTGGATTGTGCCGACCCTAAAAAAATATGTCTCAATGAATGATTTTCCCATTATGTAACAATTTAATGAACAAGACGAATCTATGACTCTAAACAATAATTTAATGTTGCAAAGGTTTACATCAGGAAATACAAATAGGTGAAATGTAAAGATAACAATTTTATTTTCTTTAAAGGTTATTGCAGTACAATATCTTTAAAGGTTATTGCATTACAATATCACATAATCAAGATGAGAAGATCATACTTTAATCTATAATAAGGCATGTTGTAAAAAAATATTGTAAAAGGGTCGGCCATTCCTGGAACCACATTCCAGCTGTGGGTATTGTATATTAACTATTACTGTTTATTCTAAAACGGCATTTCAAAGCTTAATGCTTACTTGACTGAAATTGATTGTTGATGTGTGTATGGATTAGATACTCAATTGAAATTCATTTAAAATGTAGAATGTTCCAATATAAAATGATCATGTGTAGATAAATAAATATGGAAATAAATTATTAAGTATCTAAATAAAATTTTTATTTTCAGTTTGTGGTCTCGATGTTGCCACTATCGTAATTTAAAATAATTAAGAGTTAAAATATTGCAATATGAAGTTGTCCATAGAATTATCGGGGATTTTGGACTTGGTTGCTCATTTTCGATGACAAAATATATGTTAGAGAGGACATTTTATTTTCTTAATATTGCTATACATAAATTATGGGTTACTTGAGTTTCTAAATAAGATTGTGTGGCCATTTTCATGGCCATAGTAACTTGTATAGTTTGTTTAAAATATTTTTTGTCTCTAAATGTCCATTATTTGGAAATATTATTCTTGATGTCAATATTTTAAGGTAGATGTGTATATTTTTTAATGCTTGTAGGCAACATGTTTATTGTTGTTTTGAAATTATAGTTCCAACATAATAGTTTAAATCTAGTCCCATTCTATATTTCAGAAAGCCCTTAATGTACATTGGGTCTGAAAGTCAATGCTTATTAGTACATGGCTACTTATATTGTTTAAATATTGGATGTGTAAATTTATTGATTGCAGACACAGTTGATATGCCAAGAAACTGAAGTGTCTGGTGTAAGCATAAAATAGTTTTAGTTACCATTTTTGATAAGTGGATCAATAAATCGAAGCTATGCATACACTACATTGTGTTTTATTCTTAATACACCTTTTCAGAGATAAGCTGAGTCGATTAAAATAGTATATTCTAAATTAAATAAGAGATCCATTTTTGACATCCTCAAGGCTTAAGGCACATGTCTGCAAGATTGGTACTGCCTTGGATGTAGCAATTTAGGGATGAGCCATGGATAAACATTTTATTACAAGTACTCTAAAAGCCAACCAATCTTAGGGGCACTAGACAAGCTCTTTAAAGCTTTTATTCATTAGAGTATTATTGTTACACTGTAGGTATGTTTCAGAATTTAGTCATCTCATTCTTTAAAAAGGGTATTCTAAAATAAGGATTTAAAAAGAGACAAATTAAGACATATCTAATTTATTCTTCAATACTATCTATTTGTACAATAATTTGAGTTGTCTTACACAATGGATTGTTATTTATTATGCTATCATTTAATCTTAATTGCAGCTCTTAACCTTGCACTACGACTCCTAGGGTTTCTTTCCACTTCTTTTTCTGTAGGCACTAAAACATGCTTATTCATGGCTTGCCATGGAGTATCCAAGAAATAATCAATTGTTTCTTGATTTTGAACAAGTGATGGACTCAGGTATTTCAATGGAACAGGGTTTGCTACTTCATTAACTATATTTCCAGCTATATGACGTTTAACTATTGTATCTTCAAGAGAGTGAAAAGAAATTGTTACTAATCTCCCACTTAATTTTAAGTAATATTTGGCTAAAACCATGCCATAGTTAAGCTCATTTAATTCATTGTTGACAAAAATACGTAGAGCTTGGAAGACTTTAGTGGCATTCGATTGAGGCCTTTGTAATTTGTCCAATCTTATTTCATCAGGTGTACAAGAGTTGACAACTTCCACTAATTCTTTAGTAGTGTCTATGTTTTTGATCATATACCTAGCTTGTATTATAATTTGAGCTATTTTCGCTGCTTTTTTCTCTTCACCATATATCTTAAATATCTTGTATAGTTCTTGTTCATTGGCTGTTGCCAAAACTTCTCTAGCTGTGATCTGGTCTGGGTCTCGTCCTGCATCCATTCTCATGTCTAAATAGCCATCTTTACTAATGGAAAATCCCCTTTCACCTATGTCCAATTGCATAGATGAACAACCAAAATCAAATAGGATTCCATCTATACTGGACTGTCCAAAGCCTAAACTTTTCAATAAAGTGGGCAGTTCACTAAACCTTCCTAACAATGGTGTGACTCGGTTAGGATATTCTATTGCAAATTGTTTTGCCTTTTCATAGGCAGTTGGGTCTCTATCAAGTGCAATCACTTTGCAATCTGCTGCTTCTAGAATTTTCCGAGTATGCCCTCCAGCTCCAAAAGTCATATCTATATAGACTTCATTGTCTTGAGGTTTGAGATGTTGTATTACTTCTTCTATCATAACAGGAGTGTGGTCTTTATATTCACGAGTTTCTGTACAACATTGCCTGCAAACACTCAAGGTCTTAGAGAGATTTAATCGTTTGAGATATCGTAAAATCATTTTTAATCTTTATGAAGGATTTTTCTGAAGAAACCCTTGTTTTCTTCTTTCAGGTAGGCTAGCACTTCGTCTGATAGTATTAAATTACACTCTTCCGTGCTTAATCCTGTTGCAGTACTGGCACGAGTACGTTTATACTTGTTTTTGTAATAGTTGTCTGCGAGTTTGTTCAGTGAGTTGTATTGACGAGTGCAAAGTTCTGAATCCAATTTCTGCTTATCAGGTGACTCAAATGCAGTTTTAACTTTACTTCGTATGAATTTTCCAAGATCTCTGCAAACAAAATAAGCGAAGAATTTAATAAATTACTATTTTCACACGACACTTACAAAAAAGGTTATGTTTGTGTTATGCTTAAATTACCTTTCTCCTTTGGTACTATCCACAGGCCACTTGGCAATTAGTCTCGTAAATTTCTTATATTGAGAAGTCATAGCTAAACTAAAGCATAATAATTTGGTATTTTGAGAAAATAAATGTTTAGTGTTTCCGCAAAACGAAATTAAAGAAGAGCCAGAATGACATTATACAAATAGACATTGACAGTGAGTATGACATAACATGACATTATCTTACTTTGTAGAAAAGAGTAGCAAAGATTGCCTGCTTATAAAGTCAACAACTACTGCAATGATTGTACTACTGCATTGTTTATAAAATAATTATTTGGCGTTTTATTATTTTTTTATTAAATTATTTCACTTAAATTATTTTTTGTCATTATTCCTATACGGCAAATTCAAGAATTACTCCGAGACATTGTAACTAAGCTTTTCACTATTTAAATGTTGTTAAAGCTAACAAATGCATAAACTCACTTATAAAGTGTCTGCGGCAAAAGCCTGCCCATCACGTCAGGGTCGCCCTGGTTCAATTAGTGTAGCAGTCGCAAAAGCTACGTTACTTTTCGGCAGGAATGCACCACTTAGGTTTGCTGGGTGCAAAAATGTATCCAGCCTTGGATGCGTGCATTAACACACTTTAGCTAATTGTACGTAATTATCTTAAACTTGAGTCTCAGAGACCTTCCTGACATGTGTTTGCGCCCGTATGCGTGTCATACGAATCCCATGTTAAATAAATAAAATTCCACTGACATTCACACAGCCATCTAGCCCCAAGTTATGCGTGAAGCCTATATGTATTAATAACGATAAACATACTTATATACATTTTTTAATATAATACATATTACATATAGAAAACACCCAGACCATTACAAACAGACATGTTCATGCGCACCAATGTTTGGTGTTGCAATCGACGTCTCAACCGCAACACCAAATGGGTCGTCCATATTTCATACAATCTTTCTGTGACGCGTGGTACCATGTGCGAGGATCGGAGCAAGTGCGGGGTTCACTCGTGCGGCTGATATACTACAGGCGCTAGGTAGCTATTTTAGTATCTAGTCTTGCTTCAAGATAAGGACAAATAAAAAGACATCCTTTTTTTCTAATGTTGAGAAAAATGTAAGGAAAGGAATCATGGCTTCTGTATCCATACTGATCACGAATGTTTCTGTTAGCAGCACGTACCAGTTAGCACACGGAATAGATTGTTTGGTCTGCGGGACACACGCATGTCCCGCAGACATGGCCCGCATGCGGTGTAACCCCACACGCCAACCCGCATGACAGGAATAGGCCCTTATACCGATGAAATGTGAATTATGTGATGTCCCCGACATTTAAACAGATTTTAGAACCATCCGAGATGTACGCAAACTAATAAATCTGGATGTTGGTCACTTGTGTAAGCGTGTAGGCAAGACATAGATAATAATTATTGTTTTATTATTATGACAACCCATTGGTGTAATGGTTGAGCGTTGCCTAATACACCAAGGGTTCCGGTTCGAACCCCGGGCAGTACACCACACATTTGTGTCAATGAACATGGGGAACATGTATTAGGTTTGAAGTTTCTATGTTTAATATGTATTTATTTACAAAGAAGTACACTTATAAGTATGTTATCCTGTGTACTTGTGTAACACCCAGATTACAGGCTATTGCTTAGTTTGAGCTAGATGGCGGTGGAATCAGTGGATATTCAGTTTGTATGTTCTCTTGCAGGATTGGTAAAAGCCTGGCGCGTCCCGCGAACGTGAGGTTCCTTACCATTATCATACCAGACACCTATTTAGCTATCCCGGTATCTTTTTACTTTTTGCCTCCATCATCCGTTTGTTTATCGCAAGATGCACCAAGAGAATGCCCATCATCCATAAATGACAAACTCAATTGGCATAGAAAGAGGCTTCCGGAATATTCCATCGAATCAAAGATTTGTAAGATACCTACATTTTATTTCTCACTTGGAGCTTGCGCTGCGATGTATCTTTATGATAGAAGGTAGACAATACTGAGTCATCTAGTAGTACCACAGCTAAGTGTTATAGCCAACCTCCCTCACACATCTTCCGGTCCTCACATTGCACCGCAGTGCCAGATATGTCCTGTAAAATAGAAGTGCTTTGCACTATAAAAGTATTATTATTATGTACGAGTATTATTCATTACCGGGTATGAGAGACATCATCTGTCGTCGCGGTGGCCGCAGGGCAGTGTTGACGTTAAATAATACTACAGCATTATTGATTTCCTTCAATACTGTACATATCTCACATAGTCAAAGTCAAAGTCAAAAACATTTATTTCAAATTAGGCTTGCAAAAAGCACTTATGAACGTCAAAAAAATATAAAAAAACGATTAAAATACTAAACTAAAAATATGAGTTTTAAAACTTTGAAAAAAAAGCGCTTCAGTGGTTCCTGTTGAGAAAGAAGCACTCAAGAAAACTCAACAGTGTAGCCTTTTTTAAAAACATTTTCATTTTCCTTAATGTAACAATATATCATAAACACTGAAACAGCTGAGCAGTTTAAGACCACGGATTTTTATCACATAAATATTCGTCAATAGTGTACCCTTTTTTAGAAAGGTGGTTTTTTATTCTAGCTTTAAACATGTGTAAAGGTAACTCGACAATATTTGCGGTACCTTATTGAAAAACTTTATACATCTTCTATAGTCAGTCGTAAACTTACCACCAGGCTGTAGTGCTGACCGTCCTGTTAATTTAATGTCATAAAAAATAGGTTAACGAGTACTCAAATATGCACAACTATTTTGATAAATGGAACACGACACAAATACAATCGTCGGATATTGTAGGCTCGACGTTGGATCTGCAATGGCGCGGGTCAAGGCGTTGAGGCTTAATAATTTAGTAGCTGTACAGACAAACGTGCTAATAGGACATAAATATGACAAAACTATTTTCGTTAAAGCTGAAAATTTGCCATTTTATTTACCATAGCCAGCTGTGCAGTGACGGCAGATTTAGCGCGGTAGTGGCCGCTATTTTCATGGTAAAAAGTTAAAATTGGATTTTAACTTTTCATCTAATCTATTAATCAATCCATCCAATAATAACAAGTTACACACCAATGAATAAATGCACTATGTTTTATAACAACACTTCCATGTAACAATCCAATTCAATGCAAGCAGCTTTAGAGTTTTATTTGGCATATTGACATCTTTATAGCGAGTATATTCCAAAGGTTTTATCCGAAATTCCTTACTGCACTTCCAAGATACTTTGTTCACGAAAATCCACGTTTTTTTCGCGTACGCTTTTCCGTATCGTTAAATATATTACTACACGACAAAACGTAAACAATTCGAGTCCATTGCTGCATGTATAAGATGTATTCGAAATACGTCGAGTGTTGCCGAGTAATGATGGGGCGTAATGGGAAGGCTTTTGTAGGAGCCAATGTTGTAAAAGTAACGCTGAACGTTACAAAGTGTGAGCCTTTTGTCTAGATTAAGGAACGATTCCTAGATTGCGCAGTTTTCCGTGGCATATCTGTGGAAAGTCGTAAGAAGCTTAGTTAGAGAGAACATATAAATATAGACAAAATAGCGTCAGTGGCTCATTGGTGTAGACTGTGGCTTTCCGATCTGAAGGGTGCAGGTTCAAATCCCGCCACGTACAATGTCTTTCGAAAAAGTTAGACTAATACAAAGCTAGTATTTTTTTGCTTCCAAAAAGAATAAAAAGTTTATTACCGAAATCAGACTTGCCTTTCCGTTAATTGTTACAGGAGATATGAAAACAATGAAATGAAATGAAATGATATATATATATAATGTTGCTAATAAGTTTTCTGGGTACCTCTTCTCAAACAGCCAAAACCGTTTTATTATTTCATTTTTTATAAAGATAAGTTGATACACCATCATAGTCTGGTTCACTTATCATCATCAGCTCATTAAACGTCCCCACCGAGGGGCACGAGCCTACCCTTATAGGTGATTAGCCTTAGTCGTCCACGGGGCCCAGTGCGGATTGGACGACTTCACACACAACCTTCGAATCTCTTCGCAGGCTGCATGAAGGTTTCCTCACGATGTTCCTCACCGTATGAGCGTCGATAACGTACATATATTTCGAAATTTTGAAAATTACATTGGTACGTTCGGGATTTGAACCACACCCTCCCGGTAGGAAGGCGACAGTCACCACCACCTGACCACCGACGCTCTGGTTCACTTGATACTGCTATATAATATTAGAATAATTGTCTTGGTAAATGAACCAAAACGTCTCTCGCGACTTTTTCCTAAAAAGTCGCTCAGTCGCGCTAGTCGTGTCGCAGCAACCGACCCTCGGCGAGGGCGGCGGCGCGCGCATACCCCGCCATTTCTGTCTGCATTCGGACTCCGCGCTGTTCACTCGCGCCATGCAACCAACAACACACACAATTACATAATCCACAGTTAAAAAAACAATTACAAACAAACCAACAGTGATAGTGGACGAACGTAACGTGACAGTGAACTGTGTTTGTGAGTGCTAATGCGGAGCGGTCGCTGAACGAGTCATAGGTATATTGTGAATATATATCAATTTTCACATCACTAATCGTAGTTTCTCAAATAAATATTTATTTTTCTATCATGCAACATTTTCGACCAGTGTTCTTTCTTTTTTTAAAGTTACGTTTTTTGTGCATCATTTGTTATCATTCGAATAAGCGCGACGGCGTTATCGATTACTGCCGGCTCGCATCGTTTTCTTGGATGGTAGGGCAGTTAAATTTTTACAGCACACTGCTGTATGCTGAAGCCTTAGTACCGTTGGCAGACAAAGTTAATGACATAAAAAGCGGCTATAAGTTAGACGGATAAGCTAGTGTTGTAATCTTGTAGATTAGACCTTTAATAGAAACCTAAAAATAACTAATATATGATAATAAAAACAATAATGTAATTTTTGGCGTCTAGAAAGATATTCATTATTTTGCATCGAGACGTACCTTACATACTTATTTTACTTCCTTTTTTCCATACTTTTAAATATGAAGTTATTAATTGTAACATTAAAATATAAACATCCAACTCATATGATTTATATGTTTTAAATATTTATTGACTGTTGTTGCATGGATATCGATACTTACTAAGATTCAAAAAAGTTCTTGTAGAAAATAACAATACTGCTTTTCCTTATTAAAAGACATACTTGACCTCAATTTGAATAGCTAAGACGAATTCGGAGGAGGTCATACTAAGGGTGGATTAAATTTAGTTTGATGTAAGATTTTATCTTACGTTACGTAATTTAATTGTGTTATCAGTAAGGTTTTTTTGGACCCCAGTTCACTTGGACCCAGTGTTGCCACCTTAGTTTTAAAAAGCTTTTTTGAGAAATTAAAAAGGCCGACGACAGCTTCAATAACCAACAAAATATTTTGTTAAAAAATGCTGTAATAATCATAGAGCCAATGAAACTCTCCTTCGTGGAACAACCTATCACGCTGTGGACCGCCTGTCATTATGGCCTAAATCGCCTCAATCGATGACAAATATGATGATATTTATTGCTTTACTATTTGGTAGTGTTAATTCTAAAATATTAATACTTTCACCTGAAGACCTTTTTACAAGAAACACACCTGGATTGTTGTAAAAGACCTTCAGTTGAAACAAGTAGTATAATAATTGTTTAATAGTACGAGAAGACAGACTGACTCAAAATGTTTAATATAAAAAATAAAATTGAGAAAACTTCGCTCCTAATTATAAAACATAATCAAAATAGAAAATAGTGCTTAAATCATAGAGGAGGAATATTTATTCCAGTAGAATAAAAATGTACACTGAATATTTAAAAAAATATATAAAATGATGTAAAAAAAAAGTATAAGATACGTTGTGTATCATTGTTAGTACGTACCGATATTACAAATATAATAATATAGATGACGCTGTAATTGACAGTGGATATTGAATTATCTTTTTAAATTGTAATTACTTTAGTATTTTGTACTTTTATTTAATACTTATGCCTGGGTTTATGGTGCCGAAAATTTAGTACTAACTTTGATTCTGAGTTCGCATATTCTTACTTTATACGAACATACACTTCAATATATGAATATATTGTATATATCATATATATTATACTTCGGGACTGTTCAAAAAATGAATTTGAGTCTCTATTGTGTGCCATATTTACGATCCAATTCACTATAAAGCCCATTTAATGATATACGGTATACTCATTAAAAGATAAGTTGATTACAATAACGGCCTTCGCTGTGCATCTACTCAATATACTCGAAGTTATGTCCTTGTAATAAACGATTACTTCGGCCTATTGCAGTGCATATTGCATGCGGTACTAACATAGACTTTCATAACCTTGAATGTAATAATTGAAAAATTTTGAAGGCTGCTTTTATAATAATTGGTAAACGTTGCTATATAATTCATATAATTCGAAATATATTGCTGCATATAATTCATTATCATCATCATCAGAGCTCATTTATACGTCCCCACCGAGGGGCACAAGCCTAAAGGTATACTAGTATAAGCCTCAATCGTCCAGGCGGGCCCAGTGCGGTCGGCCGACTTCACGCACTACCTTTGAAATTCTTCGCAGGCGTGCGCAGGTTTCCTCACGATGTTTTCCTTCACCGTAAGAGCGTCGGATAAACGTACATATTTATTTATTCAGAATTCGAATATAACTTCGAAAACTCGAAAACACATTGGTACGTGGCGGGATTTGAATCTACACGCTCCAGGTCGGAAGGCAACAGTCCACACCAATGAGCCACCTACGACTTATCCGCATTGAATTAATATAACATGAATAATATTGACCGCTCTTTTAAGAGAGGTCAATATAAGAGTGGATCCGATATAAGGACATCCTTAGGACATCCATCCTTAGGACATTCAAATGATCGCCAGCAGGTTAAGCTAGCTGAGGTGGCATTTATACAATGCAAAGAATCGTTGGGTGATGGGGAGGGACGGTTCTCATCGAAAATCGTAGGCCAGCCCCTTACCCCCCGTTCCGAGTAAAGAAAGAAGAAAGAAACATTATTTCGAGAAGTAGGTCAAGACCCAATAGCTCCTAACCACTGCGACTGAAAGTTATTAGGACAGGCCTATGTTTAGCAGTGAATGGCTGAAATAATGATGATGATAAAATCCATCCAAGTCCACGATCTGTCTACGAGCTTAGATTTATTTACTCAAGCGTGTATTGGAAGAGGTTTACTCCTTGACATAATTATTGTGTCTTTGAATATACTATTTACAAAGATTGAAGCTAATTTATTAAAACTCCAACTCTATCTTTCTCAATATCAATATTTCGTACGGTTTCTTCTCCACTTAGTTTAGTTGAACATCACTATTTTAGACAAATAGTTAATTTATTAAACTAACCATTTATTTTTTATGAGTACATATCGCACCTTTCTTATTATAGGGGCACAATTCGAAAAACATGATTGTTGGGAAAACGCGTTTGAAGATTCTTGAGCGCTTCTATTCTCACAAAATCATTCATAAATAAATGAAAACATAAATTGCAAAATAATAGATTATTATAAGAGTATGTCCGTAAGTTATGAATTACTTATCGCATATTAAGTTTATCCCAGCATTATTAAAAGGACACACATTACTCGGAATTATGAAAAAGGCATAAATTACGTTTTCGCGGCTCAATTGCACTTTTTGACTCTTTCCATCAAGAGCGTCATGTATATATAGATATACTAAAATCTGTGTATATACATGTATGTATATACATAGATTTTGGTTCCGTTTATAAGTAAAATTAAAAAACGCTAATTTTGGAGATGTGCCCCTATAGTATAAAAGGTGCGATATATTGTATAAGCTCTTCCCACTTTTCGAGTCCTGTGAAAATAAGTTATTTTTAATGCCGTAGGCTGAAAGAGCGCAAACAAACAACATTGTGTTATCAAAAGCCACAATTTTAAATAATATAATAACCCAATAAAGAAAGCCGTGACATGAAATATAACCCTTTGTGGTATTTACTCAATAATTCTGCATTTACAAAGGGGCTATAAATATAGTAAATTCAGTACAAAGGCGATGTTATTTTGCTTTGTTAGGCATTCCTAAACAGGCTACTCTATTTTATATTGAACAATATGGCTTAAACATATTTATAATACTGCAACTATAAGGGGCGTACACTCTGTTTGTCTTATACATTAAACTCAAATAGTAGTGTAAACGAGGAAAATATGAGGTTTAAACCGTTACCTTACAATTTAGCTGCAAATACGTGTTTGGACTACATTGTTCAGTAACAAACATGGAGATTACGATTTGAAATGTTTATATTTGAGGTTTAGTTCACTAGGTAGCTTATTTATTTTTGTGAACATAACGTTCACTTTTGTGAAACGTAATAAAAAGTGTCGAAGTAGTTGGTTTTGTTTCTTCGTTTGTGAACATTTAAAAGAATAGACGGAAAATACGATTAATTTACGTACTTAAAGTTGGGTTCAGCTTTGTTTAGTTTGGGTCCAGATGGAGTATAATAATATTGTATTAATTGCCTTAAGGTATTTTCTAGAAATGAATGAATTATCATTATAAACTACTATATTTTAATGTTGTCTAATATTTTGTAATTGTTTGTTTTAAATACCTACTAAACTGTAAAAGTGAGTTTCTGATAAACGGTATACTCAAACAAAAGAAAAGTTAATTACAATAATTAACGACCTTCGCAGTGCATCCACTCTGTTACTTTTCCAAGCTATTTCCAAATTAGTTCTTTTTTTACAAAATATATCCTTCAAACACTAGTTGGCCTACCCGTAGAAGGTGTATAGGCCGTAGTCGTTCACGCGGGCCTAGTATGGATTGATCAACTTCATGCACAAACTTTGAATTTCTTCGTAGGCGTGCACAGATTTGCTACCGATGTTTTCCGTTACCCAGCGTCAGATAAACGTACATATAATTTCGGAAATTCGAAACAACATTGGTACGTGGCGTGATTTGAATCTGCTCCTTCTAGATCAGAAGGCAACAATTCTAACAAATGAGCCACCGACGCTTCTTACATGTAAAGGTTTATGGTTATATAACCCCATGCATCTCCATGATTATTTTCAATAAATCATTGAAACTATAAAATCAACGTTAGTGTTGCGTGCTCCTGCTGCTTTTAACATAGTTGACAAAAGCTTATGTTGTCTGTGCCACAAATAGCCCATTGTTTAAGCGCCTACTAATCTCTAATGGAAGTAGTCTTATAATGGTGATAAATATACCGTTAAACAAATAAATACTCTAGTTAATGATCATTAATTATAGAACGAGATTTATTGAACTTTTTCTTTGTTTGTACCCTCGGTGTAGCCTACTGCTTAACCATACCAACGATATTATTATGTCAGAGGAAATGTTCTAAAACGTATTATCCTTAAAAATACAAGTTTTTAACCAGAGGGTGAATCTGTTTTATTATTTTTATTTCTATTTGTTGGATGCTTACGGCGCTTTGCACAAACAGAGGCGCTTGCTTTGCGATAGCTAGCCACAGCTAGCTTGCAGCACTGGTTTACCCAGGGAAACTTAGTTGAGTCAAGTCGCGTTCGCAAAACTTAAAGTTACGCTTTAAAGATGGGAAGAAGGGAGCCCCTTGTTACGCTTTATAGATTGCGCGAAACTTGATACCTATGATCGCGTTTGACATCGATCTCATGGAAGAAGAGTAGAGGAAAATCGCTTTTCATGTCCCTATACCCTATGTATGCTTAAATCATTATAACTACGTAACGGATTTTGATGCGTTTTTTTATAGATAAAGTGATTAAAGAGGAAGGTTTATTATCTATAATAGCACCCATTAAATAGTTGAGAAATACTGTTCTTTTTGAGGTACCGGGCGGCCTGGACGGCGGGAGCGTGTCTATTATCAGCATTGCACCTGTGCGAAGTCGGGGTAGGTCGCTAGTTAATACATAATTTTAACTTATGCCGGTTTCAACCACGCGCATTTGCTAACTTATTTTTCGCATCCTTTAAAACTGTAAATCATTGTGTGCCAAAGCGCAAATGTTTGGAAATGGTAATATATTATTGAACTATATTAGATTTCGTGCAGTCGCAGTGTTGTACGTGTTGGAGTTAATAAATTGCAGTTAAATTGAATGAGCGCGACATTACGTTCCTCTACTTAAGTTTTCACGTGCAGCCTTCGTACTGCTGAGAAATGAGATTTTGACCTTTTACTTTGAAAACGAGAATTACGTCACGTGTTATTTGAGATGTTACCTGAGAGAGACTTTTAACCATTTGATGCTTTAAGGTGCCAGACACAAAAGATTCTCTATTATGACTGGATTCCCGGCGTTTGAATGTTAAGGTCTAGTTTTTTTAATTCTTCATTATGATCGATTACGCAATTTTATAACCAAAAGCAATAAAAAAAACTAAAATCATATATTACGGTTTACCTATCTTCGTATTATAGCGGTTCTAACAAGTTTATAAAGTTATTAAGCAGTAATGCTTTGTGGATCAACCAAGATAGAGTTACAAAGACATTTTTTATTAAAGTCTATTTCTACACATCACGCGTGTCTGTTAACTTTCACACCTATATTTGTTTATTAATTTATATTTTTTGAACAAAATAAAAAATACTAATTTCAAATTAAAAAAAATGAAACATAAATTGTTAGCTAGATAAATAGTAATGGTCAAATAATTCATTCACAATTTTGAAGTCAACAAGAACACAATGAAATAAAAATATGTAAGTTTGGTGGCTGATATTCTGTCACAGTAGTCCTATATAAAAACCTAAATGGTCAGGTCAGAGTGACTCCAATACGAACATTTATTGAGAAGTGACTACAATACAACCTGTATCCTTTGAAATGCATTGTTGAAATGGGAAATTCAATTTAAAAACGGTAACAGAAGTCTTTCTACGTAATGCGAGAAGTATCTGACATTTCAAAATATTTGTGTAGATACATATCTTTTGATGTCATTCGTTACTGTGCTCTTGCCTTGGATGACTATTCTGTTCTTTACTGGACCAAATATGTATGTATTTTTTATCTGTCAACATAACGAAAACAAATGATTTAATTAAGTAAGAAGTGCCTCGTGATCAAGGCTTAATTAGTATTTTGTATTCCAAAGAAACTAAGAAGGAAATATAAAAATAGTTACGTTCTTAAATCATTGCAAGTACATAATAACTTATTAGCTGCTATATAATTAAATTTTCTTATACAAGAAACATTAGTTATGTAGTATCCAATATAATTATAGTAATTGTATTGACAACTTAAATAAAAGTTGGAAACTTTATTGATTCCAATAGCTTTTCATTATTGTATTTCAGTTTGCTAATGTTTCTGTGGCTTACATGGGAGCTTACCTTACCTGTGGTACATAAAAAAATATATTCTAGATAGGATAATACCACCAATTTGCATAAGTCATGAATAAATGACGTGGGAGAAATATGGTAGACTGTTGATGTTTTCTTCCGAATGACTATTCGTGTTGCCCGCGTATAGCCTTAACAGCTCACCGGAAGCAAGCACGAGCACAAATGGCTCTTAGCCCAATGTGCGTGTAATCAAACATAAGAATTCTATTTAGTTAGAGCGTCGGGGCTCATTGGTGTGGACTTTCGCCTTCCAGCCTGGTTCATATCCCGCCACGTACTATTGTCTTCTTATTTTCAAATTATATGTACGTTTATCCGACGCTCTTGCCGTGAAGTCAAACATCGTGAGGAAAACTGCGCACGTTTGCGGTGAGATTCAAAGGTGTGCATAAAGTCGGCAAATCCGCACTGGGCCGCGTGGACGACTAAGGCCTATACATCCTAAACGGGTAGGCTTGTGCCCCTCGGTGGGGTCCTTATTGAGCTGATGATGATGATTCTATTTAGTTAATTGTATTCTTAATAATTTTGTTTATTTGGAAAATACATTCGAAAATAGTTTTCGAAAACTTTAAAATGATATCCTTTAATTAAACTAACAATTTACGACTGGCGAAGAATAAATTGATAAGGAGCAATCATAAAACGTATATTATATTCCATACCCGATAATTAAAGCGTCTGTCACACGTTCAACCAATTTAAACTATTGATTACAGATTTTAATTACAGATACAATTCCCTCACTGTTCTACTTTAAAATCAAAATTGAGTTATAATTTATAACGTGGCTGTCAAAAATATATATGATATAATAAATTTAATAATGACTAAAAATATCTTTGAGGGAAAGTTAGATGATACCGAAAATAACTTTTATGTGATTAAGTGAACGGAACGGTCAGATGACGTTTATGTACCTATGTTTATGAATAAATGCATTATTATTATGTTTTCGAAATTCTTAGAATCACGGGTCGAATAGTGGCCCGGTACTTTGGAAGGCATGTGTGGGGCCGAAGCCAACGGCACAGAGGCCCTTTTTCGAATGTTTAATCTTTGTATCTGTTACGTGTGGCGGATGCCATCACAGAATGCACAATTAAACAAAAAAACAATACAACAAAATTATTATAGGCACAATTCTTAATGTCCGTATCTAAAATATGGTAACATAACGGACATTAAGAATAAAAAAAAATCTATCTTTAAGAAGTTCAGTCGAACTGAAAACCCTGACGTTTTCAGTTTCTGCATTTTGTCTTTTTACCTTATTTTATTAACTTAAGAAATGTATACAAATAGTTTAATTTAACCGCACGCCTGCATTGGTTAAGTGAAGCGCGGGAACAATTCCGTATTGCATTCCATGGAGATGCGGAATGCTGTCTCCGCGTAGGTTGTTGGTATTAACGCGATTCCTCGCATTGCCTCTTTTGCATTAGGAATACTAACTTGTTAAGGACATAAAGAATGGAAGAAAAATATTTGGCATCGCTCGTACTTAGTAACGAAGGCCGTACTTGCACAATAAGGTTGGCCAATACTTCTAGATTAGCTGGAGATGTGGATTTGAATTAAATAAATAAGGAATCACGTCGTGGTATCAACAAAAAACTCCTTCGTTGCCTTTCGTCGTAGTAGTATTCGGACGTCTATTCATAACGCTGGTCAAGATTTTTTTCAGATGGTCAGAGCTTAGTTGTCGTTGATATTTATTGATATAATATATCGCAACACAAAATCAGATTAAGGCACATGACAAGAAAACGAACATTAAAACAAACGAAGAACACAATAACATGGTGGATGCTTAAATCAAGCAGACTTACCGTAGAGGGTGTAGGCCTTAGTCGTCCACGCAGGCCCAGTGTGGATATTTGGCACCACGCACAACCTTTGAATTTTTTCGTAGGCGTGCGCAGGTTTCCTCACGATGCTTTCCTTCGCCGTAAGAGCGTCGGATATACGTACATATAATTACGAAAATTCGAAAAGACATTGATACGTGGCGGGATTAGTACCTGCACCAGCTAGTTAAAAAAAGTATAATAATAATAATTTAATGATATATTATATATAATATGCCAATAATAGATTAAGTAATACTAGACTTCTTAACCATTAAATCATCATAGAAAATTGGTATGTTCTCGTGTAAAGTAAGCTGGTTGCCCGAGTAGCAATCCAGATCGGAATTGCATTCAGAACAGCCGCGGAATTCGGGATTCGCGCGGTCGCATTGTGGCCAATATTACCCAACCGCATTTTACTAAGTTCCCATCGCTCGTTGAAATGTTTGTAATACATGAGCTGAAGTTTGGTGTATACCGGGATATTTCTAAGCTAGCTAAGGTTGTATATAATAGATTTGATACACTTAACTTTGATAAGAAATTAAATAATTAAGATTAAATAAGATTTAAAGTAAGTTAAATCTTCACGTCATACATACATATATGTATGATGTGAAGATTTAATCCGTAAGAGCATTGCCGACATAGCCTGCCGGATCAGCAAGTTGAAGTGGCAGTTGGCTGGTCACGTGTGTCGCAGAACCGATGGCCGACGACTTGCGAAAGGTCGCTGGTGGAGGCTGGATGAAAAAAGCGGGGGACCAGCAGTGGACTGCGATTGGTTGAATAGTAAGATAATCATCATAATCAGGTAGGGTGTTCCTACTTTCAGACCCTAGTCGTCCACGCGGGCCCAATAGCTGATTTCTCGCACAACCTTTTGAATTTAGTCGTGCGCAGGTTTTCTCACGATGTTTTCCTTCACACCGTAAGGCGTATAAACGTACATATAATTTCGAAAATTCGAAAAGACATTGGGACGTTGCGGGATTTGAACCTGCATCCTACAGATCGGAATGCAACACCAAAGAGCCACGAATCATAGGTAAATGAACCATTCGATTCCATTTATTATTTAAATTTAAAACTATGTAATTAGTATTGGTATACCAAATAATATTAATCGAAATTACATCATTGACAGCAGCTTTCATTTTGGGGATATATTTTATCGTATTTTATTCATAATGACAGTCCGTGCGTATTTTTTTAAGTCTATCGTTGTAGGATAAATAATAGATTGCCTTGCAAAAGAAACGTTATGGGCTTTTTGAGGTTAAAAAAAAAAAAATGTTATCTCAAAGGTACTAATGTCAGAGCTATTATGAGGGGCGGTGTGACCGGCGCGCGTTATGGCTCCGTATCGTCCCAGCGTCGGAACCGCTTCCGTCCCGCGACCTCTTTGTGCCCACTTTATGGGGGTCGTTTGACAGCATAGTGTATTCACATGACCTGGCTGTACGGGGCATTGAAAGTGTTTGAGATATTAACCTTAACATTATATGGGCTGATCAAATTAGCTCTGTACATGGTTCTTCTATTCAACCTATCGCAGTCCACTGCTGGATATAGGCCTCCCCCATTTTGCGCCAGATATCCCGGTCCTCCGCTTTTCTCATTCAGCCTCCACCAGGGACCTTTCGCAAGTCGTAGGTCCATCGGGCCGGAGGGCGTTTGCCGAGACGCGGTCTCCTTTCCAGATCTCGTCTGCTCCAACGGCCATTGGTTCTGCGACATACGTGACCAGCCCGCTGCCACTTCAACTTGCTGATCCGCGGGTTATGTCGGTAACTTTAGTTCTCTTACGGATTAAATCGTTTCTGATCTTATCCGTAAGTGTACATGGTTCAATTACATTAATTCGCACGAAGCTGAAAGTTGCCAAGAGTGTATGAATATTATAACAAACAATTTAACTAATTGATCTGAAGTGTGGGAATAAGTTCAAGGTTGTGAAAATTAACTTCTTGCATGTCAACAGGTTTTATAATAAAGTACGTGCGATTAAAACTTTAAATGTAAGGCAATTACGAGTATTATCTATAAATTTTAATCAGTCCTTTTTTTCCTTAGATGATTGAGTACGGAATGATCGCCAGAAATAGATCGATTAAAAAATTGATCGATTTAAAAATTTACTTCACTAACGAACCCCTTAATTCGCGCCAGATATCATAAGGATATGCAGTCTATCTATAAACGAGCGTCGGTGGCTCATTGGTGTGGACTGTTGCCAGCCGATCTGGAGGGTGCAGGTTCAAATCCCTCCACGTCCATTGTGTTATCTAATTTTCGAAATTATGTGCACGTTTATCCGACGCTCTTACGGTGAATGCAAATATCGTGAGGGAACCTGTGCATACCTACGAAGAAATTCAAAGTTTAAGCTTGAAGTCGGTCATTCCGCACTGGGCCCGCGTGGAAGACTAAGGCCTATATACCCTATACGGGTAGGCTCGTGCCCCACGGTAGGGACGTATAATACACTAATGATGACGAAGATACGAATCTTATACGATAAGTACCTTCAACGTTTGATTTATTTATGGAAGACCAACAGCTTCAAAACAGTAAAAAGATCACAATAAAATCACTAAGCCAATTACAGGTCTTCACTTAAACTTATCATTTTTCTATTACCTATTTGAGCTCGAATATGTTAAAGCAAGTTCAGATACGAATTACTTTAAATATATACGCTATCCCTTCAACTCTAGAACAGTGGCGTCAACGGTTATCGTATTTACTTACAAATGCAATCTCAGCATCCGAAGTTAACGTTAAACAAACGTCGGAATTATTCAAACTGCCTTCTCGAATGTTCTCCGCGTTTCTCGGCGTCCGTATATCAGCGGAACGACCCTAGATCGCATCTAGGTGACCTCTGCCCGCTCCCGCACCTGAGAGTTACGGCCGTTATGTGTCCTCGTTATACCTACATTATGTATTACTGTGCGTATTACTAATGAAATTATCAGAATTCTGTGCCTTGACATCTTTTTTGTCGTGAGTTTTATACGGCATTCTAGTCTCTTTTTACCTCCATTTATCGCCATCATTATCTGTTGATTATAGGCTGTTGCCCTAAATAACTTTTTTAAGGGCACAGGCCTTCCCGCATAACATACTACGGGGATAGTAGATTGGGCTGTAAGACACCACGCGGAAAATATATATACATTTATGGGTAAAGCAAAAACTTAAAGTATCAAGATAAGTCTGAAGTAACATCTGTTGAGAAAATCTTCCGAAGCACTAAACGTGCGTTATAACAATTTAACTAAATTTATTGCCATACTAACTATATAAATTAAACTCAGCAAGCTTCCAAAACCGGTCTAAGTCCTATTGATTCGTTGTTAACGTGCATGATGCCGGCTTTACGATTATTCGGTTTTTAGAAAGAAAGAAAGAAAGAAAGAAAGAAATTTATTCTGTGGCAGTACACAATATTACCTTAAACATAAGAACTTAAATCTAAAGACACAGAACTGGTATACCACTCAGCAAAAGCCATGATGATGAAGGCACCATGACACTGGTCTTCCGTGGCTACTTCAAAGAGAGACTACTACATTACACGCACTTTACAATCATATATAATAAGTTATCAAGAGTATATGGACAAATAGGGTATATATCTCACTCAAAACTCAATCAGCACATGTAAATATAATAATGAACACAACATACACATAAGAATAATAATTATAAACACACTAGATACATTTATTGTAAATACATATACTTAATACTAAAACAGCATTGGCACACATAATGAATTAAAACAGCAAGCTATATATACACACAAGAAGAGATAAGATTTTACAGAGACGTTGAAATTAAGCAGATGCATTTTTAAATTTTTACGGCGTAATTCGACGGGATGTTCGTTACGACAGCTTTTATAATGTTACTCGAGATAAGAGCTATGTGTGGTTATCAGCTTTAATATATGGGTCTAATATAAGACTCGTAACTTTGTATATAATATTTTGAAAGTGGGGCTACGAAAAAATATGGTTGAAATAAAGAGTAAAAAAGCTTAGTTGAGCAGCGTGGATCCACCAGTCTTGTTGCATCGACACCAACCAAGGATTTCTTCTATGAAATATTTTTAAGCAAGATCTTTTATATAATACTTGTTTATATATAGGGCTATTTTAATAATACATAACAATATTGTATGTCCAGAAATCTCGTATTATTTAATTTATAAATGGTTTACATTTCATTGTGATATAAATAATACAATGTTATACCTGCTGTAGAACATATCACGAATTTCTGTGTTAACACTACTCTTCTTATGATATCCCAGTACTGCCTATTATTACTAAAAATGTCTTCTATTCAGATGCAATTCATCTAAGTATTGTGTCAATGTGCACAGATACTCTTCATCCAAGTAATGTGTCAATGTGCATACTTTCAAATCAGCGGTTTCATGATATCTTTTTGAACTTTTCGCAGGCCGCTGCTGGATAAAGGTCTCCCAATTTTGCACTAGATATGCGAAAAATAGATGTCCTCTGCTTTCCTCATGCTTCCACTATTGATTCTACTTGATGTACAAAACCACTATAAAACCAATTTGAAAGTTTTTCTTGACCTTAAAAAGCTACACTAACTCCCGTTGACAATGGCTGTATTATATTCTAAAAACATAAGCATCCTTATTATTATCATTTGAGTTTCTGGGGCTATTCAGGCTAATACAGGTCTGTAATTACCTCGACCTAGAAGATGTTTTGTGTCTCGCCCCCTTTTTAGAGTTCGTCTGAAAGTTATTTACTTTTCAGAAAATTCAGGACCCCAACCAACTTCATATGTTTAATGTTATAATAATAACAGTTGGGCATAAATGGTAGTTGCCCACGTAGATTTTTCTTTCCGTTGTAGAGGACTACAAGGGCATTCACTAACCCATGTTGACAAATGCCATATATTTTTTTTAAAAGAAAGAAGGATTCTTACTTAAACTCCGAACTCTCGTGCTAGTTAAATTATTAACAGAACGGAACTTGATCCGTGCTCCTGGTTCCGATTCAAGCGGTAATTATTGCCTTTGTCACAGTAATTATGGACTAATTAACCAATCTCAGACTCAATTAGATCAAGGTTATATAAACAGTTTAATTGGATATTTCAATGCCGCAACTCACAAAAGCCTTCAATACCTTACTCGTTTACTGGTAATCCAAGGCCTTACTAAGGACATTTTGTAGGATTCGAAACCAATAGTCTATTTAAATTGCTGTTTTGTTTGTTTACGTTTTTTACATCAAGGGTTTCGGGTTCGATCCCCGGGCAGTACAAACATTTGTGTGCATAAACATATCTGTTTGTAATGGTCTGAGTGTTTTCAGAGTATGTATTTCCAAAAAACAATATATAAGTATGTTTATCAGTTGTTTAGTACTCTAAAGCTCTTATTCGCTTAAAATTGGGCAAGATGGCGCTGTGTGAATGTCAGTGAATATTTATTTATTTCATTTAAATACAAATATTTGTGTGCAGTTTAGTGTTTCATGTTTGCTTTTGTTGACCTGGGTGTTTATATTATATGTATTAGATATTAACAGCCCGGGATAAGGCGGTGATGAAGTCTTTCATGCTGTAATAATGATAAATAAGCGTTTTAACAGTTGAAATCCATAAAATTAGCTTGTTGTTTATCGGAACATAAAAAAAATCTAAATAAATGATCTTTATTTTTTTATGTTTTTTAAATTGATTAATGCCAGTGGATATTTATAATTTTATTTTGTCTTAATACCAATTATAGAACCGTGTTTATAGAAACGTAATAGGTAATACTGGATATCGCACACGACTAACTAGCGGACCAATAGAAAGAAACCACAAAAGCTAATTGATTTTCTTTGTAATCCAGCCACGCAAAGGTCTAGAAGTCTAGGCGTAGACGAGCATAGGACCAGACGGCCTTGGGACTTAGACCTTTGGTATAATTGGTCACGTGCCCGCCCTTCTGTTTTCTTCGGTGCGTCATGAATAAACAATGCTCCATTTAAAATAAGAGCGAAATCTTGAAGTAACAGCCTATTTATTATGCATTGCAATGGTTTTCGATAATTTGAATGGTTTAACAGTGTTGTGTACTGAATTCTCATTACTATCGTAATATCAATGATATTCTGTATAAATAAAGGTAGATACGCCACCTGTGCCAAAAACGAACCGTCAAGAGAATACAAAAATAATACAGTTGTAGGCAGATGTACGCTTATTCGAAATAATTGTGTATGTGTGCTGTCGCAGTATTCGGAACACTTATTCAGTTGTTTGTGAACATATCACGAATCTATACTTTTACATCATTGCGTAATATGAACAAATTTACAGTGATTGTTAAATTTTTGATCTATCCAAGGTCCCTTTAAAGGGTATCGGTTCTAAACATGCAGGGATAGATCGAACAAAGAAACTGGTTTGATTGTGTTATATGTTGGCATTGAGGACAGTTTCAACATTTTACCACCTGCCCCCAATTTTTAAGGGAATATACTTTTTCTGCAAATTATAAGCAATGTAATAACCAAAAAAAGCCTTCTCGAATCTGATATGCCTTAGTTATAAGAGATCGCAATACAGTGGCATTATGTTATATCGCTCATACTTTGTTGTTGCTAAGTACATATTTTTGTCCCAATAGTTTAAATACATATTTCTACAAAATATTTCATTTCCAATATATTTTTTTATGAAATAGGGAGGCAAACGAGCAAGCGGCTCACCTGATGGAAAGTGTCACCGCCGCACATTTGCAACAACTGAGGTCACAGGATGCGTTACCGGCCCTTTATATATGTTCCGGAACGTTTCTGATGGTAACTGTTTCCATAAGTTGATAGTACGTGGAAGAAAATGTCGATCAAAATGAACCAATAATTTAGAAAATTATTAATTGTAATAATTTCCAATAATTAGAAAATTACTGTATCTATTTTGATATTCGTGAAATATGTTTTAGCGGACTTCTATGCTACACCCCAACCCGTAAGACCTGTCCATAATCTAACTACCGCAACCATATTAAAATAATACAATATTCAGTAACGAGTAGCTATAACTAATCCTCCCATCTAGATTGCTAGTATCCATCCATGGATGGTATTAAATTGATTTCGTAAACCGTCTCGTTAGCCTTCCAACGAACCAGCTCGGGCTGGTGGATTAGCGACTGCCAATTAGTCCTTGATACAATTCGCACCTCCAAGTTGTTTTGAGGATTAAATGCTTTTTGATAAACAGAGGTGAATTGATGAATTTTGTTTTATAAGGTTTGAAAATAAAGGGATTCATGTTTCTTTACTTCTTCTTATAGACAGGAACACTGTAATATCATAATTGAATTCACCTTCGTAACAAGTAGGAATCATATCACATATAAATCTATAGCGAATCAAAAAGAAAAATAATATTCGTATTTTGACTGAATGTTGCTTTATTTCAACTATTTATTTTTAGAATCACTTTTTATTCTAATAATAAAATAACAAGCTTAACAAAAAGTATCAAACTTTAACAACCGCTTTCCCAATACTCTCCCCCTTTAGCATCGCAACAAACGTAGCGGGGAGTTCTTCAAATCCATTTGCAACGGTCTCCTTAGCTTTGACAGTGCCCTTCTGTATCCACTCTTTGAGTTGCGCTATTGCCTCTAGCTGCTTCGACCACTCCCATTGTGTGAAGCTGAATGACTCCACGTCTACCGACACGCGAGTGTTGGGTTTTTTTCTTCGAGGCACGCCACGTCCGTACGTACTGATGGCACCGCACATTGCAACACGACCGTGCTCACTCATGCACTCCATTATAGACGCAGCCAACAATCCCCCAACATTGTCGAAGTAACAATCCACACCGCTTGGTGTGATCGCCAATAAAGTCTCTTTAACGTTCGATAACGTTTTATAGTTGAAAGCGTGCTGGAATCCGAGCTCTTGCTTCAAAACTTGTACTTTCCTATCTGTGCCGGCGAATCCGATTACTACGCAACCTTTCAGTTTTGCGATCTGCCCAACTAAAGAGCCAACGGCACCGGCGGCGCTGGTAACACACACTACTTCCCCTTGTTTCGGCTTGCAGATCTCTAGCAGGCCCAAATAAGCGGTTATTCCGGGCATGCCGAGCGCGCCGATCGACAAAGACAGCGGCATGCGACCGATATCGGGTATGTACGGCTTTATTCCGAACATTTCATCGCTGCTTCCATCTAAAATGGCGTAGTCTCGCCACCCCGAATGAGATACGACATAAACATTCACAGGGAAATCTTCATTTCTACTCTCAACCACTTTGCCGACTTGGAACCCGAACTGATCGTAAGGAATTTCCAGGTCTTCCGCGAAGGATCTCATGTAGGGATCAACACTTATAAATTCGGCCTTGACTAGGAATTCACCTGAACTCAACTTGCGGTAGGACTCTTCAACTATTTCGAAATTGGACAACTCCGGTAAGTAATCTTTGAATATTTCCTTGACGACGAATTTACGAAGTTTTCTCATTTTATGACCTTTTCGAGGAATAGAAATGTAATACTCACAATAGCGACGCAATTTACGACATTAATGTTTAGCTTCACTAAAATAAGTACAACAAAAACGAATCAATGCGGTTTTTTAATCAAAACTTCACTTTGCTAATATTTTATTTGGAATTAAATTTTATGGGCACAAAGGCACAATCCATGCACAACCCAAAACAAATTCAAACAGATACTGCGTCAAAGCAATTGACATGACATGTGTCAATCGCGACCACAGATAATAAAAATACAACTTATACGTGTTGTCTCTTCTTCGTAAAATGAGTCGTAAAATTAATATCATATGAAAGTCATGATGACTAAAATAGGTAATGAAGAAACATTTAGAGGTAATGGTAAAAGCTACGTTCAAAAGGGGTTTTAATGTCGCGTGAAAAGTTGTACGAGCACTGTATAACTTTTAGTTGCGTTTAGTTTCACGAAACTGACAGTAGCAGCGAAGCTGAGCGGGGCATACGGCCGAGCGGGCATTTATAGTTACGTTCCGTTTTAAAAATTGAGGAATGTGAATGCAAGGCACGTTAAGCCTTTGGCCTTGGTAGTTGTTTACACCCACATATCCACATTGGACCCGCATGGTGAGGAAACATCGGGACTAGTTATTAGTACCTACATAAGACGTCGGCTATCCCTCAGGGTCCTGGGAGTACAAACATTTGTATGTATGAACATGTCAGTTTATATTGTTTCTATGTATAATATGTATGTATTTAAAAAAAGTGTATTTATCCGTTGATTGTACTCATAGCTTCGCTTAACTTGGGGCTAGATGGCACTGTGTGAATATCAGTGGATATTTATCTATTATTTATTAATAACAGGAAAAACTGTCTTAGTGCGCTGGATTTAGAAATTAAATTGCCTATTGGGGAAACAAATTTCTGACTTTTCTCACGTCCATTTGGTGTCTTTTTCACCATGCAAAAGCTTAGCATAAAAATAAAATATAGTTAAAAAAATAACAGAAACTTGGAGTATTTATTTTCAAAGAATCCAAGTGAAGCTGTTAATAACAGACGCTGTTAATAAAAACTTTTGCGCCATGACTGCTTTACGGCTTATTAGTTAAGACAAACCTGGCAAAGCAAATGAAGTTTGTAGAATAAAAGGAGTAAAAGTAAGTTTTGTTATCCGCTTGTAGTGCATTCTGCTGTACGATCTAATCAAAGTCCAAACCCCGTCGAAAATTGGAAAATGGAACGTTCAAGTCAAATTGATTGATTGATATCTCTGCATCAGTAACTCGTAAAATTTATCTACGTTCGTGATCTAGTGCTGAGCGTCGATTTAGGGTCGCATCTTGATCCGGAGTTCGTGTTTTGAATCCCACGAAAAAAAATACATTACAACTGTGAGATTTTCTTAGTTTCTTAGGGACACTTGCAGGATGAGTAGAAAATTTTTNATCTATTGATACAAAATAAAGAAAGAAAAAATTGGCATTTTAAATTAGCAGAATTAAGGCCCACATAATATAGCGAACACTGCACTCAGCTAATACTATTGCAAACACCTAATTGGTTTCAATCGACCAGAATCCGAAGTTAACAACTAGAAAGCCACGGGCGAATAATTCCGTGGCGCCGTCTAGCTGAGCGAGTTGGATAAAACGCGAACCAGTGGAAAGCGGTTTGAAGGCCAAAAACTGGTAAAAACCGCAAGAAGCGGTTCGGTGCCAAGTTTCCGAGGTGGGCGACTGGCTCTTCCGGCGGAACGGGGCCGTGACTCGAGAGCTTTGAATTATCTCGTTTTGTTTGCCATTTTGGCATGGATTATAAATTGGGGTCTTGGATATAAATAATTCCATAACGTTTATAATGCGTAATTGAAATGAAATCATTAATTTCCTTCATTAACAAAGCTAAGGATAAAAGGTAGGTAATTTTTTATTTTATACTTTTACATCAAGATATAAACTTCTAACTTCGAAGAATAAGTTCATCAAAATATGGCTCATGGGCCGGTACCTTATTGTGAACTCTTGGCTTTATAATTGGGTGGCTGTAGGTTCAAATCACGCCACGTAGCGAAGACTTATACAATATTCCTGACAATTATATGTACGTTTATCCGACGCTCTTACGTAAAGAATATATCGAGGAAACTATATGAGCACCCTACGAAGAAATTCAAAGGTTGTGCGCGAAGTCGGCATTCTGGTTCTTATTTAGTCGACTTCGGAACATTTTAAATGAAATGTTTTTTTTTGTAAATCTAAGGTATGAACAAATGAACAAAACAAACATGTGAAAATATATAGTATTTTATTATTAGTACACAAAAGATCGCATATGACATTTTAAAAGAGATTGCTTTTTTAGGTTTGCTTTTATGCTGGAAAACGAATTTGTAATGCTGAGATACTATAATATCTCTAATATGCAATTCACATACATGATTATTTTTTATGTTACAAGATGATTGTGTATGATACGTCGATGATTATTATATGATGATTATAAAAACAAAATAATATTCTGTCGTGACATTTATTTGCTGATAATAATATTTAAAATAAAGCAGTAATAATACTGTCATTACTATGCATTTAGATAAGTTTTTGATTCGTTTTGCACTAGCCCGTCTACCTATAAATATTTTCTTTACCCAAAGGTTGCCTGGCAGAAATTGCAACCGGCATTAGCAATAGCCGCCTCTTTGTACTTGTCTTTGTTTGGTTACTTGTCGTATTGTGTTTTTTTTTCTTATGTGCAATAAAGATGTACCCGTAAAACCGGTGTACAAAACCTATGGTCGGGTCCAGTCTCTCACTTCTTGGATAAGTTTACTAACTATGTAAGATGTTAAGTTAATCTTTGTGAGAGAAAATAAACGTAAACGTAAAAACGTAAATGTTATCTTTCCTTCTTCCTTCTAAATGATGTTGTAATTCAACATAAATGTATTCTTTGAACTTCTAAAGATGCGTAATTCATTCACTTCACGCACAGCATAATATGGAGAATTGGGCAGCAAACCATAAACGTAGCCTAAAGGATGGTAGATGTTAACGACTTTCATAGGTATAAGTTAAAGTCGGAACTGGCGACTGCTAGCACTCCGATTTTTTTCAGTCTGCTTTGTCGTAATCAAATTTTAACGACCCATTTGGTGAATGACAAGGGCTCCGCGTTCAATCCCTGGTAATACAAATATTTGTAGAGTATAGATTTTCTATTGTTTAACCCGCGGTTATGTTTCGTGAAGAGAACATAAGCTAGTGAACTTGTTTTGTGTCGTCTACAAATGGAATCTTAAACAAATATTACAAATGGACAAAAGAAACTACATTTGTGTTCATCTAATATCCATCATCATCATCAGCTCATTAAACGTCCCCATCGAGGGGCACGAGCCGACCCTATAGGGTGTATAGGCCTTAGTCGTCCACGCGGCCCAGTGTGGACGACTTCACGCACAACCTTTGAATCTCTTCGCAGGCGTGCGCGCAGGTTTCCTCACGATGTTTTGCTTCACTGTCAGAGCGCCGGATAACGTACGTATATTTGTTCGAAAACTCGAAAACACATTGTACGTGTGGGATTTGAACCTCAGCCCTCCCGGTAGGAGGCGACAGTCCACACCATTGAGCCACCGAACGCATCCCATTATATAATATCCATAAAGCTATTTATTATATCCTTGCTGGGTTTGCAGTAGTATATATTTTTAACCGCTGGCGGGAAGCCAATACGCACGACCTACGTAGCGGGACCTCCAAAACTTCTCAATTTTCCGTGGTCATTTAAAAAGGTCTATTATTACTGAGATTTTTTTTGTACAAAAAATATAGGTACGACCATGGATGTATAAATAAGTACGGACAAGGTGTCACTAATTCATAAATATTTCCCCGTTATGACAGTTGCTGTCTATGCAAAACTTTTGACAAATAATTTTCTGATATTATTTATGATTTTCGGTTAAAAATATATTAATATTAGAAGCGTCGGTGGCTCAGTGGTGCGGACTGTCGCCTTCCTACCGGGAGGCTGAGGTTCAAATCCCGACACGTACAATGTATTTTCGAATTTCGAAAATATAGTACGTTATCCGACGCTCTTACGGTGAAGGAAAACATCGTGAGGAAACCTTCATGCATGCCTGCGAAGAGATTCGAAGGTTATGTGTGAAGTCATCCAATCCGCACTGGCCCGCGTGGACGACGAAGGCCTAATCACCCTACACGGGTAGGCTCGTGCCCCTCGGTGGACGTTTAATGAGCTTGATGATAAGTGATGATGAATTTTAATATTTTAAACTTAATATTAAACCATAAATTAACTAGTACATAATAACGAAGAAGCGTCAACCAAATGTCTTATTACTTAGGATAATACAGTATGTGTTTATCTATTCCTTTAAAGTATGACAGGACGTCAAGACGCTTCACCTGATGGTAAGTTATACGCCTAACCATGACCGAACGCATTGAAGGAGACCAAGAACTATGGACAGTTATTATTCTCGTAAATGCCGCCATTGCGTCCGACACCAAAGACAACAGATGTTCGGTTCTTATAACCGGTAATTTTACTAGCTACACTCTCATCCTGAACACAAAGTGCATAACACTGCTGTTTCACGGGACAATATCTGGCACTGCGGTGAGGTACCTACCTAGACGACTCAGTAACGGTCTACACCTAGTTAGCCTATTCCTTCCTATCTTAGTTATTCATGTCCATAACAAAAACTGAAACGTGAATACAAACAATGTTTGTATAATTATTGTTTTGTTCCGATATTCAGTAGATTTTGGTTAGTATTCCATTCTCGTGCAATTGACGTGCGAAGTAAATTGAGATGAGGAAAATGCGGCCAGCGTCGGGAGCGATGAGTTCGTGATCCTCGAACCTTTGTATTGATACATTTTGTACAGAGTATAGAAAGGTTTTTTCTAGGTTAGCTCCATTCTAGCATAATCCATAGTAATTGCTAACTAGTTAAGGTCTGAGAACTAAACTTGCGAGCCATTGCGCTGTTCCGATTGCCCGGTGAACTGTAAAGGCCATCTGCGATGAGCTGACGTCAGTATGTATATACTATTAGATTATTGAAACCTTACATATTCATAAATGAAACAAAAATCGGCGTCGGTGGCTCATTAGTGTGGACTGTTGCCTTCCGATCTGGAGGGTGCAGGTTCAAATCCCGCTATGTACCAATGTCTTTTTGAAATGATATGTACGTTATCCGAGTGCTGTGAAGGAAAACATCGTCTGGAAACCTGCGCACGCATATATTTAATATGGAAATTAAGACATTAATACATTTTTATGTCGGCTCTGTTGTCAAAGCTCGCAAAAAAACTGAAAAAAAACATGGCTCGCGTAGTAAAATGGCGCAAAAACCGAAGTGATCAATTGGAAATAAAATAGGAATTACTTTTCGTAGTTCAATGAACAATTCGCTTACATATTTCTATTTAAATTATAAAAAATATTGGTAAAAATGACTTTGCTGTCTTTTTGGTGGCACATTTTCTGTATAAATGGCAATCCTTCCGTATTTTTTATATCCATGACCTGCAAAAAGAAATCACAGCCAAACTAAATGCACAAACTTCTTGGATTGACGTAAGAAAGGTAATTCAAACAGACAAAGTTATATGTACGCGGTCTCCCCAACGTCACGGAAGTTTAATATTAACTTACGTCAGTGGAAACCAACACCACTAAAACTAAATGTTGCTGTGGTGACATAATTGCAAAAGTGTAACGTGTTCCACAATGAAATTTGAAACATACAACGGTTAACTTATGTTACTAGGTAAGGGCACCCTTATTAAAGCATTTTCAATGGGAGTGTCATTGCTAAAGTTAGGAACGCTTGATATACAATGATTGGATGAATCAAGGTTATAGTTATAATGGAATATTTCATCATCAGCATCAGCATCAGCAGTGTATGTCCCCACACAAGGGCATAAGCCTACCCGTATAGGGCGCATAGGCCACGCAGGTCCCGTGCTGATTGGTCGCCTTCACGCACAACCTTTGAACCTCTTTGTAGGCGTGCGCAGGCCGCAGGTTTCCTTCACCGTCAGAGTGTCGGATTAATGTACTTATTATTTCTTATACTTTTGCGACTCGCACACATTAAATAAAACTAAGTTTTCGGAATGTGTTGATGCTAATTTGTTTACAAAAAATAAAGTATATTCAGTACTATGTTGAATATATTGAACAGTATTTTAGAAAAATGAACACTACCAAGTATGAGATATTTAACATCTGTCGTCTCGGGTGACGGGCGCAGTGCGGCATTGATGGATAATAATAACCGTCTTTCAGTTGTAATTTTCCTTGAGTGCCACTCTGCGATGGTCGGGCGTATCACCTACCATCAGTTGAGCTTCCTGACCGCCCTGTACACTTGTGACACAAAAAAAATCTTCACCACAATTACAAATATATATTTTTTAAATTGATGGATGCTCTATTTCTAAAGTCATTCATTGCTTATGTGTGAGCGTTTATTATTTACATTTGACCATAGGCGAAAACAAAGTTTCGTATATTTAGTTTCGTTCAACCGTAAAAAGTCCAGTTTAGTGATTACGGTATTGTTGGCAACCCTATTCATGAATCAGCCACGAAAACGGCCTGTCTCTAATTTTATTACTGATGATACAGATATTGCCATCTTTCTAAATAAGGATAAGGTTTATATTTATTATATTTTATATATATAGAGGTAGCATATCTAAGAGCGAGATTGGAGCTACGAGCTAAGACCAGCGCGCGGCCTAGATCTCGCTTCGGAAGCGGCCTTTTGTCGTCGAGTGGCTTTTACCAGGAATGGATAGCACTCGTCTCAACGTGTGTTTATTTCTTTTTGTGTTGCCAGCTTTTTAATTTTGCCTTACGATGCTTTTGTGTGATGCTTCATGTATTTTTATTGCTGTTTACTTCTTGAGTGATTTGTGAATTTGTTATACGTTTGTGATGTCTAGGTATAACAATAAATATCCAGCGATATTTACACTGAAGGGGCGGAAAGGTTCTCGAGTGGCTTCCACGTAAAGGGAAAAGAAGCGTAGGCATTCCCCCAACCAGATGGAGCGACAGGTAACACATCAGTCTGCGTGGAAATCATTAAGGGAGAGATTTGTTCAGTAGTCCCAAATTATAAGGTTGTTGTAATGATAGACGATGATGATTCATACAGCGGTATCTAGCTCCAATAAGCAAGGAGCTTGGACGAATAAAAAGGGACTAGATGGCACTGTGTGTGTAATGTCTATGGATATTTATTTTTTTATACTATGCTGTTTATAGGATAATTAAATCGTCAAGAATGTAACAATAAAATAAAACAATAATCTAAAACAAAACCTTTTTGTGTAGATTATTTACCTGTGCTATCCCAAACATGACTTCGTTCCCACATTGTAAACATAATTGTTTCGGGGAAAGATAACGGATGCTGTTTTTGATTTATGAACGAAAAAGGTGACACTATTCTGTACAGACTCGTAGCGTCTGTTTAAAAGTGTACTTTAACGTTATAATGTTAAGTTGCAAATTGATTTACTTATGTTATGTACTTATGTGGAAATAGAGTATTGAGGCGGACTATGTTTGTGGAGTTTTCGTGAATACTTGAAAATCAATTACTGCCAAATCCCACCAGATCAAATCTCGTCATACGCGTAAATCGTATTTGCGATCAACATTCCTCAGCTAGTAGTTACAACCTAAGGCTTAAAGTGACTTACAAAAACGGATCACCAGGGATCAAGGAGTCGTGATAATATTTTTCAGTTACCCATCCGGTGGGCAACCATTGCGCTTGTTGCTTGACTTGTGCCAACCCAAAACAAGGAATTGAACAAGTTTGAATGTAATATCTTTTATTATTTCGGACCTTGATTCATATCTTTTGTATCTGTTTTAATAGGAAGCAAAAGGCTCCAAGGCATAAAAGTTATGCCTCAATATTTAATTGTTCAGTAAAACAGAGCTAACGAAATGTTTTAATTTTTGCCTACAACCATTATAAGCTGATCCCTCCTTGTTACAGGGCCCGAGAAATGAAACGCAAAAGGTGCGCCCCCATCACCTCAGGCGTTGCATAGTGACGGTCTCCCGTCTCGCTCTCGCCGCAATGTCCGACGACGTCACTACGATGCGCTACGTGCTGTTCTGTCTTCTGTCTCTGTCGCTCAACAGGAACCTGGCGTTCGTACTCGACAAGCAGAATCCCTACTCGCAATTCCGCAAATGGAACGCCGGATTGAACGGCACACTCGAATTGGAGTTCAAAACGGACCAGCCGAACGGTCTGTTGTTGTATACAGATGACGGTGGCACTTACGACTTCTTCGAACTGAAGCTGGTTAACGGTGCGCTTAGGCTGCGCTACAACTTGGGCCGCGGAGCTCAGATTATAACGGTCGGCAGCAATCTCAACGATGGACACTGGCATAAAGTACAGGTGAGCGATCGCTGTTATTGTTGTTAACGTGGGAAGTCTTTTATTAGCGAATGTAAGGAGATAACGCGATTCGTGATACTAAAGAGGGGAAGAAATTAACAAAGGACATTGAATTTAAGTTAGTATTTATAATGTCGAGGGTGTCATATTTTTCTGTCAAATTACAATCGTCATCTTTACTCGTACATAAAAACAGAACTAATTCGGAAAATATGATTTTTGCAATAACTATTTGGAGGCTACTCAGGCTATATCAGTAGTCGCCTCGATCTAGAAGATCTTAGTTGTCTCTCTCCCCTTTTGAAGTTCGTCTAAAATTTGGGCACTTTTTATGACATTCAGGATTTTGCCCAACATTTTTGATATAATATCATTTGATACTAAATACTAGCTCAGAATGAAAAGACGACGTGCGTAGAGTATGCCAAAATTCACCTTTTGCGCAGCTACAGTAGTGAGCCTTATTATTTGTATAGGTACTTCTATAAGCACATATTTCCTAAAAAAATATTTCAGGCATCCCAACCCTTATGTCTTCGAAGTTAATAAATAGAACTTAAGAAATAACGATTTAATAAATATAATTTAAGAAATAACGATTCAAACGATTTAACAATTACGTTGAATGATTTAAATGACATTATTTAAATCTCTCTAAGTAAATAGGAAATGTAAGTGATACTATTTCACGATTTTTATCTATCAATTACTTAATAATAAAAATAAAACGATCCGATGAAACAAACAAGTAGACTTACATTGCACAACACAGCACAACACAACACGACACACTCACACACACACACACACACAACACACACACACACACACACACACACACACAAACCACACGCACGCACACACACACCACACGCACGCACGCACGCACACACACACACACACACACATACACACACACACAGCACACACTTTTTGATGCTCTATCTGCATTTGTTGTGAACGTATAATAAGGGAAACAATTCGTTTTGTCTTCACAAAGATATTACGCTTTGACCTTCTACGTTAACGTGCCCTAATTTGATTAAATGCCTGCTAATAGAGGTTTTTTATTTTTAAGAACCAATAAGAGGGAGCTATTACGCGCGGGCCTACCGACTGTTCGTCAGTTCTTTAAGGGTATGTCATGTTTATTTTTGTTCCAGCTTTTGCTTACGTGCTTGTCTTGTTTTTTCCTTATTGAGATGTAATTTACGTTTGTGATAACATTAAAAGTAATGGGAAGTTATGGTCATAAAGGAAAGAAGCTTCCACGGACATAACCATCAGTTGCTGATATTAAGGGGATGGTTACAATAAAGTGTATATGACGAAGTCATCAGGTATGATAGCAGAGTGGCATAGGATGATAGTGCGGTAATGTCTGGATTATTTTACTTTAATTCACGTAGGTGCAAATAAAAAAATCGATATTAGGAGTATAAACTGCCCAAATGACCACTTCAAATTTGGAAAATCGCTGGTTGACGAAGTACACTACGGTTTCTGTTAAAAGGTTTCTGAAAGCTTTAATTATTATGATAGTTGCACGTATTCTGCTGATTAAAAATACGCATCCAGTATTCTCAACGTAAATCTTTCTCAATCTTGCTATAACTAGCTAAAGACAAAAGTCAAGCAGCGTATTTGATCGGCATGGTTTAGCCTGCTGAACCAACAAAGATAGTTTAAATATTATTGTTAATTTTTCTTTTAAAAAACCGAAGTTCCAAATTTGTTACAAAAATTAATTGCACCCAATAAGCTTCTCCGTTCAGGAAGGGGTCCCCCCCCCAGGAGTAGCGTCCGTTGTCCGCATGTATCCTCGAGAGTGTTTCTGTGCGCCAAACCGCGTCTACTGAAGCAGATTACTCCGCAAATGGACGCCCCGGGACGCTGTGAGCAAAGACCGAACGTGTGATAAGGTGCACTCATTTCGACTGAAGCTTCGGCTTACTGCAACTGGCGAGCAAAAAGGGCACGGCCATAAAGTGTGACGTTTGTTTAAATTTTTATTATCTGTTCTAATGTACCATAATATTTCTAATAATTAATACTTTTGTATCTTAAAATTGTAAGAAGGAGCGGGTCTCCTAACACAGGTATTACACTTTTAAAAGGAGACTCCACCATTGTAATGTAATTATGTATAAGATACTAATAAAATATTTTCATTTTTTTTCAATGAAGCTTTCAAGCTTTCCTAAGCTAACTGATTAATTATCTTGCAGGTTGCTCGCCGTGATGAGCACACTTCGCTGAATGTAGACGGGGTGACACAGAGCAAGAGCTCGCGAGGCAAGGAGTTTGTGTTTGGCAAATTCAACAGCAACTCCGATGTGTTCGTCGGGGGGATACCGCCTTCGTAAGTCATGTTTTTTTCACCAACCTTGTGGTAGGCCAAGTGATTTTGTCAGACGTGACAGGGAGAGCGAGTGTTCTTGACCAGTGAAGTACACAGACATTATGAGTAGGGTACGCAAAGTGACACTAATCGCAAAAACAATAAATAATATACATTTTTGTTGAATTGAGTGCTGTTGATGACAGCAGATTGCCTATGGTTTCAAATCTGTAGATGAAAATTGGCGAATAAGTAGTTGTTATTTAATATGTTGGAGATTTTCCGGGTTATGTGGACGCACAGAGTATGCACAGCTTTTTTGCTATTACAATGACGTAGTCGTCGACTAACAAACTCGCATAGAATATTGTTGATAGCAGACCTATTTACTCTTCTTTTGAATACTGTATGTATTTTTAAGTAGGTCAAATGCTGGTTACTATTACAGCCATTATAAATACTGAGGATATTAAGACCTGACGTAAGAAAAGACGATCAAGCATTTACAGAGCGATGCGTTCAGTTAAATAAAAGAAAAAAAGATTTACTTAAAAAACACTGTGCATGAAATTGACCCCCACACCAGGCTATGCCTGTCCTGTGGAGATAGATTTAACGACATACAAGAAAACATTGTGTTCGGCGAACAAACCAACAGAAGTCGTTCTTGGATAGTCTCCGAAGTATTATTTCTTGTGTTTTAGAATATGTGGAATATATTAATAAATTAATCTTTTAACCCTATGACCGCCGCAGTTGCATATAGTCGACAGGCAGAGCAAATTTTCTATTTTGTCTGAAATCCCGACGGTAAATAGGTTAAAGTCAAGTACCTAGGTTATTTTACCTTAAACGACACTAAACTACGAATCCAGTATTATTCAATTTAAAATGATCGTTGTAAACATTTATGAAAAATTCAAGGGATCAGGTATATTATGAATACTTAAGTTTATTCTTATACGAGGTTATTCCTATAAAATATTTGAAGATAAATTGAGCTACGAATTTTAAATAAAAATTAAGACGTTTTATTTAAAATATAATCAAATATACGTCTTACATTCTGTAAAAATAAAAGGTCTATCTAGACAGTTTAAGATACATTTGAACTAATTTTAATTTACAATTTGCTACTTAATAAGCCAAAATGATAATTCCAAACTTTCTTGTTTCTATATTTAAGCGTAATTTAATAGACATTTTATTTAGAAATACTAAAAATGTATTATGGTTTCTTTTTGACAAACATGTTAGAAAATTCAATTGAAGAGATCTTTTGTTGGTGAAATTACAGAATACCATTATGGTATTGTTTTATAATGGAATTAATATTTAAGCTTATTATTATGGACTGTACACATTGCCAGACCAATGTACTTATGTGTATTAACAAAGTTAAACCAAAATAAGCTTCAAGTTCTAAACTAGAATTGGGTTTAGTACAGTACAGTGCATAAACTTTTAAACACGTTAGTATTTTACGTTACATCGCCTCTTTGTTTAGATTTATACGCTAATGAGGACTTTAGCGGCTTTCCTGTCTCTGTGTCAGTACAGACATTTGTGTGCATTAACATGTCTGTTTGTATTGGTCTGGGTGTTTCTATGTATAATATGAAATATGAAAAAATGTACATCAGTATGTTTATCCGTTGTTTAGTAGCCATACTACAGGCTTTACGCCTAATTTGGGGCTAAATGGCGTTGTGTGAATGTCAGTGGATATTATTTATTTATTTTGTGACCAAACAACCAAATACTTCACTAAACTTGCTGCCTTTGGTATTTGCACACGCTAAGCAATAAATACAGAAAACCTTCCATTCATTATTTTGACGGCTGGCGTAGGAGTGCGTTATTCGGTTTATGCGTCACGTTTTTTCACGCACTAAAACATATATGAAATATTTCCTTGTCGTACTTCAATAAATATGACGTTGGTGGATTTGAAAATGTCGGTTACACGTACGTACGTATTTCTACTTTAAAAACGAATACCGTATTATTCATACTTAAATAAGATCAGAAATGATTTAATCCGTAAGAGAATTAAAGTTACCGACATAGAGGACTGGTCACGTCGTGGACTGGTCGTCGCAGAACCGATGGCCGTTGGAGCAGATGAGTTCTAGAGTGGACATCGCGTCTCGGCAAGCGTAGCGTAGAACGCCCTCCGGCCTGATGGACTGGCGACTTGCGAAAGGTCGCTGGTGGAGGCTGGATGAGAAAAGCGGAGGACCGGGATATCTGGCGCAAAATGGGGGTGGCCTATGTCCAGCAAAGGACTGCGATAAGTTGAATAGATAGATAGAAATAATTCCAATTGATATTTGATAGGCTATTTATTATAAGAAAATCACATAGACATACCCTACAGTACAGTATTTAGATTTGTGCTGAAGAATTCGTATATTATTATAGTATTTCTCATTCTAATGTTCAAGCTTCAAAATATAACAAAGTGATATACGGAAACTTGAATACGACTAAGTAGGTAATACACGCCGATAAATAGATCTCGGACGACTCATGGTCTATTTTTTACTATATTCTGCGTTAGACTGTACCCTTTGTAATTACGCGACAGTCCACCGAGCTAGTGTGTTTTCTTCTAAACAATTGCTCTAAGTCCATAGAACTTATGTGCCCCTAGTATTGGATTGTACGTCGCTGGTCCTAATTAGCAGGACCCGTGTTCAATCTATGTTTGTGGTCCTTACTGTAACTTTGGCGTAATTACAAACTAGAGTCACGAATTTAGAGCTTTAATACTAAGGTTTATGCATATATAGAAGTTCGTGGTACTAGGGTGTCTTCGTAAAGGACAACCTACATTATTGTACTAGGTGCCTTGACACAGAGTTGGCAAGGTTGGTACCACTGTGGTACCAGATATCGTCACGGGAAGTAGGAGTGTTATAGATTTATTTTTATCGTATATTCTAGGGTGCCTTTATAAGGATCTTACATCTGAAATCTCGGGTGATGTGTGCACGGTTATCATGGGTTTCTTGCAGCAGTGCATCCGCAATTGTCAGGTATATCAGTTACCATCAGGTGAGCGCACCGTTCATCCTATTCACTTCATAATATCAAATGAAAGAAATGGAAATAACATAGCCACTAATGATTTCAAAGTCAGATAATTGTGTATATGCTAACCTATGATACGGTTATGTTAAAATTGTATCTAATAATAAAACTGCGTTCTACGTCCTTCACCCCAAAATAAATAATACAGGATTTTATTAATTAAAACATGGTTTGGGATTGGATGGGATATTTTCTTCAATAGCAGATATTATTCATTAAAAAAAAAAATTTTTTTTTAATGTATTTAACTCATTGACCGCCGGGAATCCAGACACAATAGAAAATCTTTTGTGTGTGGCGCCTTAAGGCGTCATTAGTGGTCAAAGGTTAAGGGAAAAGAGGATTTTGATTAGTCTTTGGACTTATATTTATAAAAGCGCAGATCCCTAGAACCCCAACCAGTTGTAATAGCACACGTTCCGCCGTTAATAAGTATTCCTATCTTTGCAAAGAAACGCACAATTGACACGACACTGATATTGCTTCTTACTAGCTAGTAATCGAGTCAAGGTTAATTCCGGCTTCGTTTGGGGCTAATTGCGGAGTTAACACAATAACACGATGGGATTGCGGCCAAGCCGGAGACTCGCATGGGTGGCTTCTGTTAATCGCCTAATGAAAGAGACTTACTAGTGTTGTTCGATGGTCCAATATAAGGCAAAAGAAATGAATCGATACAATTGAGTGTCTCTAATATTTAACTGCCTTTGAGATAAGCTTAATTCCTTTTTCTTACACTATAATAGGTCTGCTATTTCTTTAGCTGAGTTTCGGTTTGAAGTGTGAGACAATTTTTTAGTAAACAGCGCTGTTGTGACCCGCCAAAATGCTAGGCTAACGTGGTGGGTTAATTATTTATTTATTTATCAGTTCTCCAACATAATACACATCGAATCAATACATCATTTAAAAATACGAAAAAACAAACTAAATGGTATTACAATTAGAGGTGAAGACAACACCTTACGCTTACTTAAAGGGAAAACTTGAAAACTATTTGCTAAACTTAAAGAAACAGTCAATATAAAATTATGGTCTGAAGAAGTGTTTTATGGAGTAGCTGGTGATCCTTCGATCACACGACTCACTTCGTGTAAAGTAAAAGAGCTTGGTATTCATAAAATTTGTGCAGATAAATCATAAAATTTCAATGCACCGTTGGATACTAGTATAATATGATCATCGACGCTGAGTTTATTAAATATCTAATACCAAAACATGCTTCAACATGTTGTTATCAAATAATAAGTTAAAAAGTAGTAGTTCAATGTAGAGTAGTAAATCTTAGTGAATATTACACTATTTCTCACTAACAGAGTTATCCAGACAATCGATAAGATAAATTAAATATAATTATCGAATTCAACTCTCGACAGCTGAACTGTCGAGAGTTTGACAACACTAAAACTTCCTATATTTGTTAAACTGTAGTTTGACGGCCGTTGTCGGTACTTGTTATGCTCGCTCGTCAACCTCAGTTGGTTAGTACTATGATTATTGAATCTTTGAAGTCTACCTTTTATTTTCTGAACTTCAACATTTATTTTTATTAGTTATACGATCCACCAATCCACTTTGAGTCCGCAGTGTGGATTACGGTCTGATCTCTAAAGGACTACAAAATAACGTTGATGGCTAGTATGGATAAATTGTTCGATTCATAGACAGATTACTTATTAAAGTGAATAGGTAATGTACATATCTCACTATATAAAACAATACACAAGTATAACGATGCTGTTTTGTTAAGTATACTCTGTGTGAACTTGGAATTGGTGAATGATTGGCGGGAGATATCCCAGGATCGGCAGAGATGGCAATCTCTTGTTTAGGAGGCCGAGACTCACTTCGAGTCAATAAGCAAGCGTTGAGCTAGTAGTATCTATTACAGTGCAAGCAAATAGGTTAGTGGCAAAAAATATCAAAAGGAAAGGTAACAATACAACGAATAACGAATCACTTTTGCAAGTTATCTTTCAACAACATTCGCGTTGTGCCTGCACCTTGGTCCGCACCTTTTGAGAACACGCGATCCGATAATTATTATTTATTTGCTTTGTAACACTTTCCGCGCCGACTTCGGCGATTAGAGCAATTCCCAAATGGGTTGGAAATTTTCAGTGCTTTACTTTAGTATTATTATGCAAATGATGGCTAATGTGAGCCGGGACGCCGCACTAAAGTTGCCCGCTGGAAATATATCAAAAGGTGTTTTGATTAATGACTGTACCTCATTAATTTGCCCATTTTGGACGTGCAAATTGACAGTTTTATGTTGTTGTTTTAAACGTGAGTAAAAGCGGTTATTTTGATATTTGTTTATTTACTCGAGCAATCATAACAGTTAGAGTTAGAAAACATTACAAAAAATAAATAAAAATTAAACATAGATTAATACTTTAATATTACCCAAAAATCTAAAATTTTAAGACTTGTATCGATTTGGAATCTTGAATAATTTATTTGTAAATATTACATGATGCTCACAACCCTTTAGTTTAACTCTACGACAGTTAAACAAGGTATGCTGTTGCATAAAAGCATCCCAATGACTTTGAACATTGTTTAATCGAAAACCTTATACTATAATTTACAAAACAATCTTATCAAAATCATGAATATTTTCAGAAACCAGTCGTGTACTTTGCAACAGGGCGGATGAATTAATAAAACAACTTAATATATGGAATGAAATATATATAACTGTAACATAAGAAAATGTTCTCGTAAATTATATTACCCTGTACTGGCAGGTATTACCTCACGAGGTTTAATGATCGTAGCGGCGCTACGACGTGCTACGACGTAGCGCACATTTCTTACCGCGAGCTCCGTTACGACTTCCGTAGTCTACGGTGCATTTTTGTGTGCTACTCGTAGTTGTATAGTAAAAATCTTTTTGTTACAGCGATCTGCTACAAGAAATATTATATGCCTTAGGATTAAGCATTTTTAGTTTATAATATTATTTTTAATAGAAGGTCATGGTTGCTAATTTTATATCTAGTTTATTGGTGTTGACTTTGTGGGTGGCAATCTTGCAGTTTAGTTAATAGCAATATTTTATCGTAGTGGTGTATCGTATAAAGTTGACTTTGTTTATACATGATTGATAGCTCATTATGATGAGGAAGAGGGTGTGGGGCGACCCATTAGTGAGTTTGGGACATAGGGCCATCGCATTAGCTAACATCAATATAGGTCGTTAACAGAGTTGTATGAACCAGTATAATAGAAATTACACATTAAACAACATATTACATATAATTTCAGCAAATCCCAAGTGATAGAGCAGTTGTAAATATGTATCGTAAAGATTTAAAGTCATAGAATCCAGTAATTACACTAACTAACTCACCATTCAGTCTAGAAAATAGTTATATAAAACTAGTTGGAGAAATGGTAATTCTGTATTACTTATGGTTTTTGGATTGAAAATATATGGAAATTTAACAAAAACATTATAGTTTTTGTAATATTTGCCAATTAACAATGAAATACTCATATGCTTTTGTATAATAAAATCACCATTGAAAAACAGTTCTTTAACAAAAACATATTTCAATGAAGTATAAATAAAATGAATTTGGTTAATTTTATAGAAAAAGCCACTTAGCGTAAAAAAACCGAGTAATCATACACCACAAAAGACGAATTACCTTTTATCAAACCTTAATATTTATTGACACTGATATAATTATAGAAAAGGCTAAACTACTAATGCAAACATATTCTCGACATCCCCCATTTATGGTTCTCAAATGGAAATGGATCATTGACATATAGTAACACGTTCCCGAGGGCGCGACAAATGATGGATGTCCCGTTGAAATAGGGACAAGTGAGCAAAGTGGGACACTCCATTAGCCGTCTAGGTTTCCGATAGCGTTTACATTCGATATGTATATTATTTGTATTAACACTAACAAGATATGGTATGGTGAAATGTTTTCTTTTCATCATTTTTTTTTATGTTATAGCGGGCAAACGAGCAGGCGGCTCATCTGATGGTAAATGACGCCGTCGCCCATGTACAATTGCAGTACCAGAGGGCAAAGAAATGCGTTGCCGGCCAGTTCGGTGTAATAGTTGAGAGGTCGTCTACTACACCAAGGGTTCCGGGTTCGATCCTCGGGCAGTACAAACATTTTTGTGCATGATCATATCGGTTTGTATTAGTCTAACGCCCGTATTAAAAAACAAGAGATAAAATTAAATAGAGTTAGAAAGGGATGCCGCTATTTATCGTATATTGCGCTATTCTTTCTAACTCTATTTAGATACAAGAACAACGCTTGAGTGTCGTTTAAGAATACGGGTTTGAATGTTTCTATGTATAACGCCACAGTATTAACGACTACCATTCTTAGATTATAACTATGACTAACGGCTTAACATACCCTCAGAAGTAGGTAATCTTCTTTTTATTCGGACAAATAGGTGATTCAGCCTGCAATGTGTGCATGAATGTTTGACGACCCATTTGGTGTTGCGGTTGAGACGTCGACTGCAACACCGATGGTTCCGGGTTCGATCCCCGGGCAGTACAAACATTTGTGTGCATGAACATATCTGTTTGTAATGGTCTTGGTGTTTTCTATGTATTATATGTATGTATTTACAAAAAAATATATAAGTATATTTATCCGTTGTTTAGTACCCATAATACAGGCTTCACGCTTAACTTGGGGCTAGATGGCGCTGTGTGAATGTCACTGGATATTTATTTATATTTATTTATTTATAATGTCCTAACCAAATTAGGGAAAATATTACAAAGGTACTTTCATTATGCGGTCTCCCCGTGATGTTGGACTCAACGATCATATAGATTCTGACTGACTACCACTACCGCGGAAGCAGATAGCAGAAGCAGATAGAAAGATAGACTGATAGAAGTAGATGGTGATATCTTCTGTGGCTTAGTTTCACCATGCCGAGATATGGGTGAATTCGAAATATTGGATCTGGATATTTGGGGGGTTCTATGCCGTATTGAGTATATGTGAAACCAGTTTCTATTGGAAATGTTTTCAGAGTTAAAGATCCTGGTGATCTAGTTTAAATATAATAGCTGGTTATAAAACTTATAAAAACACTCAAAAATAAGTAATTTGGCGCTTGCAAAATTTAAGTTTTCGCAATTTGATAACTTGTTTATTGGGAAAAGTGTCAACCACGTAACAAATTGCTGTCAACTCTAATTATTTCGCCGTTAAATAAATTTACTTTGAAAATTATTTAAGGTAATGGTTGTTATAAGTTTATAGGGGTATGTAATTGATATAATTTTTTGTTGTAAAATTAGACAGGAAATCTTATATAACTATATACTCGCAATTAAATATGATATTACCTTATTTATGTAGGAGGCGAGTGATATGTGACACTGCCTTATGATCGTTCTAGGGGTTCCAAAAGTACACAGAAAACATGATAGTTTATTCTTATCTTCAAATGCAGAAGACAGAGGACGCAATATATTATTATTCATGTAGGCAGTTGATTATGTATTTTAATTTGTTTTGCAATTAACCTAAGGGAAAGATTTTCTTTGTACTAAAATATTTTTGTCTCTTTTCAATTAAAATGTTTATGTTATGATTGCTTTTTTAAAGCTTCTATAGTTGAGATATTTTCATTTTATATCCTTATACTCGTATATATATGCTGTGATGGTACGTCGTTTTTGGATCTCCATTTTCCTTTTAACCGCAGATAAGTTTCGCAGCTTGATGCCTCTGGTGTTGCAATTGATTATGATATAAAAACTTTTTGTAGACGTTAAAAAGGCACGAATATACGAAAATGCAAAAAAAAATCAAACAGTGTAATCTCTTACAAAAACGGGAAAATCACAGAGCAAAAATGTGTTGCCACTGTTGTGTTATTAAACGTTGGATTCCAACAACAATGCAAGCCGAGCTGGCGTGTATTACATGGGTTGAGCGGACCGCGGGACTCGGAGGGGTCAAGGTATCCATTACGATCGGCGCTATTGAGGTCAATTCCATTCGTGTCCAATGCCTGCATTCATACAGTATAATGATACTGTCGACGGCTGCTGCAAACCGTTGTTTGTTCGAAGCATTTTCGCGTGGTCTTTGTTCTTTTGCGTTTTATTTCTGGGAAATAGGTTTTCTAAAATGTAGGTTATCTTATAAAGTTTTTGAAGTATAAAACGGAAATAGTAAAAAAATGACGTATCAACTATGTAAAAACAGGTTTTACTAACATGTTTCGTTTGTCGTATTAGGCCTTATTTAAATATTATGACAATTGAAACATAAAGTAATACATTGTGTGCAAATAAAACTCAAACTAAAAATGTTTTCAATTAACAAGACACTTTTAAATCGTCAATAGCTATTATCTGAAAGCAGTTTTCAACTAATTTGAATCTACCTATTATAATTCTGCTCCATTGCGGAGCACATGCCTTTTCAAATATAGCTATGCGGAGACTAGGCTTTAAACCGCCCAATGCGGATTTTTGTTGCTAACACAGTCATGCACAGTAAGCTATGTTGGAAGAACAGCGTAGAGTTGTCTTGCAGGCACCTCTACATTATAAGCTGAGTGGCGACCAATTTAGTGTCATTGTTGATTGTTTAACTTCATATTATTAGTCTTAGTACTTACTCCATTTCTTCCATACTAAGATTGTAGCCTGGAGCGACGCGACGGCTTATCGTAACCTTTGAAGCAAGGAATCATTTCAATTTCAGCAAGATGATTCAGTCCAAATAGAATACCGCATTAAGTTACTCACAATGCGTAAGAATTCGAACCACCTACCTCTAGATTATCATCATCAGCTCATTTAACATCCCCACCGAGGGGCACGAGCCTACCCGAATCTCTTCGCAGTCGTGCGCATATTTCCACATGATGTTTCCTTCACCGTAAGAGCGTCGGATAACGTACATATATTTTTCGAAAATTCGAAACACATTGGTACGTGGCGGGATTTGAACCTCAGACCTCCCGGTAGGAGGGCAACAGTCCTCACCTCTAGAATAATCTATGCATAAGCATATAAACAATCTGAACGGAGACAATATAAAAAAATAAAAAATGCAAAAGTATCACAAGCGGATGAAATTTACATGTAAAGTCATAAAATAACATGTAGACGAGGTGGTAGACTCGGTAATGAATCGTCTAGGTAGATACTACCGTAGTGCCAAATATCGTCCCGTGTAATAAAATGTTTTTCACTTCTGTGTATCCGGATGAGGGCTGCAGCTAGTGAAATTACCGGGTATATGAGACCTAACATCTGTTGTCTCGGGTGTCAACCGCGGTGCGACATTGATGAAGAATAATGACTGTCTATAAGTTGTTGGTCTCCATCAATGCCGCTCTGTCATGTTCAGGCGTATCATTTACTATCAGGTGAGCGTCTTCACCGTCCTGTACACTTGGTAACATAAATAAAGCAAGGAAGAAGCAATATTAAACAAACTAACGCTAAGAAATCAAACACCTATTCAAAAAGCCTTGTATAGCTATTGCCCTTGAATGTGAACTGAATGGAGTATAGGACAGCACATTTTAACCTTATTCATGACTGAATGAATAGGCATTACAGGCTGATTCATTTGATTGTTCTAAAAAACATGATTCCGTGCCTCAGAGGGCACATAAACTTTGACGACCCATCCGGTGTAATAGTTGAGAAATCGGCGACTACACCAAGGGTTCCGGGTTCGATTCGCGGGCAGTGCAAACATTTGTGTGCATGAACATGTCTGTTTGTTTCGATCGGGGTGTTTTCTATATATAATATGTATTTCGAAAAAAAAAATTATATAAGTATGTTTATCAGTTTTTTAGTACCCTCAATAGCGTCACGCTTAACTTGGGGCTACGCTAACGCTATTAACGTTATTTGAATATTAGCTGGATATTTATTTATATATAAAGCCTTAGATCCCGGCTACAATATTGATCACCAATCCGCGTTGGGCCCACGTGGTGGGTTACGACCCAATATTCCCATAGTTATGCTGTGCAGGAAGGCCTGTGCCCTACAGTTGGCTGTTATAGGCTGATGACGATGATGATTAGATATTTTCTAGATAAATTTGTACCAATATAATCTAAACCAATTTATGTAGTATTTCCTTAGGGATATCTTATGTATGTCGTCTGTGTAGATACGTCAGTCTCATCTGTTCAGGAAGATATGTTTTTAAATATATTTGAGTCAGACAGTAAAATTAGAGAATGTAACTAAACAAATGTTTGTACTGCCCGGGGGACTCGAGAACCTTGGTGTAAGAGTCGACGTCTCAACCAATTATACGACATAGGTCTTCAAATGATTACTAATAATATTAACAGAAAACGTCAAACAGATGTTATTCTGAGGCATATAGTAATATACACAGGTTACACTGATTCCGCAAGACGTTATAAAGTCAATTATAATTGTACTAACTCCATTATAACTGAACTGAAACATTTGAATGCATTAATACACATATATTGTTCTAATAAATGTCATATTTACATTGAAATATATTATTTTCTCATCAGGTTCGCTGTTGGCTCAAACATAAACATTAATACGAAATGAGTAATTGACTATTAATCAAATTATCATCTGTTTATTCTTTGTTAATAAATAAATAATACAAACGAAACGTCGAATTCAATGTTGTTCCGAATAAAAGGAATTTATTTGAATGTGGAAGGTTTATAATTCGTATAGAGTATTCAGTGTTCCAATTCTTATTACAATAATATTTGATTCATTTACATATTTTATGAATAAATTAATTTTAAGTTAGGTCAAATTTCCGGAGAGGTACGACCTACTTAAATACATACTCTTTGGAACGCCCACCAACATAATTTTGTGACCTCTAGTCTTTCTTCTACCTTTATGAGAGGCGTTGTCACTTACAATCGAGTGCTGTTTGGCCTCCGTTTCAATAGAAATTAGACCTTAATATTGTGAGCTTGAGTTTAAAAAACGTATCCTTCCCAGTCCCAGGCCTTCAGTCCTTGGATTGTAATAACCGTTCCACTTACATTTTAGCTGATCAGGAGAATAGAGTCGGTAGCTTTAGTTCTATATGGATGAAAACAGTCATACTTAGTGTTGTAACTAAGATCGTGTGAATAAATGATGGTGTTCTCAGATGTCCTACGACTAAATGAGGCGGCATTATGAGTAGACATTAACGGGGGCGCGGTGCGTGAAATTGGTTGTGTCATAACTGCCCCGTGACGTAAATCATGAGCTTAGACCCGAAGGGAGTCCTTGATGACGTTCCGAGCTTACTCGATGATCGTAATAATACTACTATTACATTACTTTTACATTTGTGTTTCTGAATGGGGGCACTGAAGCTAGTAAAATAAGGGTATAAGAGACCTAACATCGACGCGAGGCAGTGTTGATGGAAAGAAATGACTGTCTACTGTTATTTAATTTCCTTCAACACTGTTCCGGGTAATCTCTGAAAAGGCTGGACAGATTTGAGCGGGACACTTATTTAGCAGGTGGCTGATAAGGAAATTTATGTTCCGAAAAACGTTTTATACAGAAAAATAAAGTACATAATTTTGCACCGCGCGTTGCGTGAGCTGCACACATAACGTGATTTAATCCTTTGACCGCCAATGATGCTAATTGACGACAAAATAGATTTTTTATTGTTCATGTTTTTTTTTTATTTCGAACTGACTACTGCTGTTGGCCGCAGATGGCCATTACGGCTTCACCGGGCAATTGGCGTGCAGATGGCTCTCAGCCTTTAACAAGATTCTCGGTGGCGTTGACCCATTTTCACATACATCAAGCGCTTTTAATAAAATTCGGTATAAAGTTAGTTGACTCCCGGGGTAAACATGTGCTACGTTTTACTACATCTAGTATTAAATAAACCGGACCATTGCAGCATATTCATGAGATACACACAATAAATATGTATCAAACCACCGCCGGCATATTGTTAAGGGATGATTTGTGCGGGGGCCGTCCCAGTGATTTGTTGGGCACATAATGCTGGCTCATTCAGTAACGAGCTCTAATCTCAACGATTGTCGGATGCTTTATGATCCGCGTTATGAACGTGCACTGTGGATCGATGGGCCATTGTTTATAACGTTTTGCGTTGTGATTTAAGTGGGAAATACTCTTAAAAGTAGGAAATACTCTCAAAAATGTGAAATACTCCAAGAAAAATGGGTTTTTACGCCAACCAGTAGAAAATTAACCTGGCCTCCAATTTCGCTCAATTTAATTTAAAAATTGTGCTAATAGGATTGAAATAGTGTCTCATTGTAAAATTTTGCAATAGTTCTGTTTTATGATGTAATTTAAATTGGTAACACCACGTCGAAGCTCATGCTGAGGCAGACCTTTTTAGATTCTCAACACAACTTGTTGGTTCCCATATTATCAACTTTCTTTATTGCCATTCTATATTTTTCTTTTTGTGTACCCATTTAAAAGAAAATTTTTTCTTCTGTATTTCTTTTTATGTCAACTGTTCTGCTAATTTTTCTTTTGTTTTGTGTATGCCATTAAATGTTTTTCTTTCTATCTATCATTACAGGTTTCATTCTACGATATAATTAACCTTTTTAAAAGGGTTTTTAATGTACAATTAACAACACGAATAATAGAAAGGGTATCGTTATCTACTGCTAGCAAGCATAAACTCGGTGTTACATTTTAGGTTTAATGTACACTGTTTGTGAAAGTCTGAAGTTGGATTTATAATCAGTGTGACAGAGATCTGCTTAGTTGTCGTAGAGCTGGATTTATTTGTATAGCTTAAATTGTCGATGTATATCACTTGATGAAGATCATACATTTTCCAGACAATCAACCCATAACTTCCAACTGCAGAGAACAGTAAGCTTACTGTTGCCTGCAGTTGGAGGTTATGAGCTAGCTTGCTCAAACAATGCTGATTGGTTGGTGGTAATATCTGCCAGCCTAATATAGTAGCAAGGACCAATGGCTTAAGATGCCTTCCAAGGTATGGAGGAACCACGAGCACGTGATTTTAGCTTGGATTCAAAAAGCTATCACTTGCACCCCATACATCGCATTGTATAGTAATTTAATAACTGAATTCGTTTTACAACTACGATATAGTAAACAGTTTCATTCACAAAATTGGAAACGATATCTAGACGCGTGAATGTTTTATTTTGTTCAAATTTAATGAAATGGATTCAGGCTCTTGCTAATGGATACAAGTGCATCGGACTTAAGCTTTTTGTAATCTATACTAATATTATAAAGCTGAAGAGTTTGTTTGTTTGCTTAAACGTGCTGATCTCAGGAACTACTGGTTCGATTTGAAAAATTCTTTCAGTGTTAGATAGTTCATTTATCGAGAAGGCTATAGGCTATATATCATCACGCTACAAGCAATAGGAGCGGAGCAGCAATGAAGAATGTTTCAAAATCAGGGGGGAAATTTTCTTACTTGGAGATTCCGCTGCGTACGCTGCGTAAACGGTTAAAGTTTCGCAAAAGTCATGTTTTAGAGTATTGTTACCCTTTTAAAGGTCTACAAAAAAGTCCACGACAGCATATGTCTATCTTTTAAAGTTAGCTCCCTATAACATATTTTTGCTAAATTTTTTTTCTAAAATATTGCATCATTTGTGAAGCTATTTTCATAATATGATATCAATCATCTAAATAAATACTTATTTATAAAAAGTATTTAATTTTCAACAAAATGCCTTTTACATCATTCAATGAAATGAATATCTTATAATATCGTATCCTCCGCCCGATGGACCGACGACTGGCGAATAGGTCGCTGGTGGAAGCTGGATGCAGAAACGCGGAGGACCGGGATGTCTGGCGCAAATGGGGGAGACCTATGCCCAGCAGTGGACTGAATAGGTGAAGAGAGAATATCTTATGAAGATATCGCAGTTTTAACTCCACCTATATAAACGACAGTAGCGGGTAAAAGAGAGCGTTAGGCCAAAGTAACTATTCCACGCGGACGAAGTCGCACGCTAAAGCTAGTTTAACATAAAATTAATGTAATTTTACTTATGCAACCCTAACTGATGTTAATTAGAGATAATCACTGAATTCTATGAATTATTTATGTAACAAGCTAGCAATAGAATTCATGATTCCTGAAGAAGGTCCTGTAAAAGGTCATCTGCTTGCAGACCTCAAACGTATTTTCTTTGTATGGTATCTTTTTTTTGGTGATGACATTAGATTAGGTTTCCCTTAGGTTTGCTTCCTAAATCATAAAAAATCTCTTTTCATATTTATTATTCTTACTAGGCGGTACACCCAATACCGATTACTGAGTCGTCTAGGTGTGTATCACCGCAGTGCCAGATATCGTCCCTTAAAACAGGAGTGTTATGCACTTATGTGTTCCGGGATGAGGGCACTGTAGTTAGTGAAAATAACGGGTTTAAGAGACTTAATATCAATGCCGCTCTGTCATAGTCAGGCGTATCACTTACCATCAATTAGCACAACATAAAAAAATGTAATTACTTTCAACCATTCACACTGAATTTACCAACCTGTGTTAACTAAACAAAGCTATCAAGGAATAGCTTAGCTTGATTACAGTGCTTTTTGCGCGCCTTCCATAATACAGTTCCGAGTAAATCCAAATTACTCGAATTTATCACGGGGAAGCATTCGTACTGGCTGATAACGATTCCTGCATAGAATTTTGGGCCGAATGTGCAAGCGTTACGAGCGAGAATTGATTGTATTACAATTCGTGGGTTAAACCTAAATATAGATGGCATTCTGACAATTTACTGCTGCGTCGATATGGATAAATATAATTGGCTCAAGGGATAGTCGGGTATCAAGGTCCTAATTTTAATCAACAATTTGGAAATATTTTTTTTATACTGTACACTGTATAATTTTAATACTGAATTGGCAACTTCTTCTTTTCAACCTATTGCAGTCCCCCGTTGGGCATAGGTTTCCCCCATTTTGCGCCAAATATCCTGATCCTCCGCTTTTCTCACCCAGCCTCCACCTTTAGCAAGTCCTCGGTCCAACGATAATACAGTCTAATGATCGTTGCCTCGGTCCATCGGGCCGGACGGCGTCCCAACTAACACTAGGAATAAGTGTCTTAGAGACAGTTTTATTTGTAAAATAGATATTTATTGAATTGTAATGATAACGTTTGATATAAGCCGACGACATTATTAGCAACATTAAAAAGAAAAACAGGCCCAGATTTTTTTATGTTATAATGTACAGGACGGTCAAGACGCTCACCTGATGGTAAGGATACGCCTGACAATGACATAGCGGCATTGTAGGAGAACAACAACTGATAGACAGTTATTATTCTCCGTTAATGCCGCACTGCGCCCGACACCACCGTTAAATACTGCAATTTAAAAAAAAACTTTAAAAATAAGACTCAATTTCTGAACTCACAAAAAAGAGGTTATTTACATCTTAAAGAGGTATTCAACCGTAACTTGCGCTTTTGAATTTGGCATTTCTTTTCAAAAAGCATCCATTGATTGAAATGTAACGAACGAGGATTTTTCTCATTTCCATTTTTCACCACACTCAATCTAACTGAACGATATGCATCGTATCTCGTCGGATTGCATATGCATAAGACGTCCATCTGGTTGTCATGCATTGATTGTGTCTCGAGTGATTTACTCTGGCGAACGTGTCGCAATATATTCATAGCGTTATAAATTACGTTTGTGTTTGACTTTTGGAAAACTTGAAATATAGTTCATTTTATTTGGACAAACAACGGGCGATTACTTGGTCAACACATTAGTTTGTGTGTACAGCGTTGAATGCAGCCAGCATTTTGAGTACGTTTTCTGGTTGTTTGGATCTATGATATTCTGTATATATAAAGGTAGATACGACATCCGTGCCTCAAAAAGGAACCGCCGTAGAGAGTACAGTTTGTACTCTTTTGTTTAGGTCATGGACATATCATGAGGTAGACGGACTGTCCCTTGAAAGGCGGTGTCTAATTTTTGTTAGTGTGCAGTTACAGATTTGTATTAGTGTGCGTCACTAGGGATGTGATCTTGGTATCGAGCATATTGCTAGAATTAAGCCGGGCGTCGTCGTCGCACCTGCAGAATTAGTTGATTATAATTGTGTTCAAAATAACATGGAGTCAGATACAGCAACGCTGTTTATTTTATCTACAACAAAAATTAAAAATAATGCGTTAACATAATGAATTTTATACGCAAATATTTTGAAGTTTGGTCTTCCTTGGTTACAAATAAGGTGATGTTGGAATAAATAAAACAAAATATTATTTGTAGGTAGTAATAGACTACATTATATTTTCACGGTAAAATAACAAATTTAAATTACACTCACTAACTCAAACTTAAAAATTACTTTTTTCAATGTAATCATTACGAGACATTTTAATTTATTAAAAAATATATATTGAAACCCTCATTATCACTTTAAAGACTCATACCTCTATTATCGGTGGCTCAATGGCGTAGACTGTTGCCGTCCTACCCGAAGGGCTAAGGTTCATATCCCGTTACGTTCTAATCCATAATGAATTTTATACGCACATAATAAGTGTGTCTTACTTGGTAACAAATAAGCTGATGTTGGAATAATGAAACAAATATATGTTTATATATACACTACATTTTATTTTCACGGTAAAATAATAAATTTAAATTACACTCACAAACTCAAACTGAAAAATTACTTTATTCAATGAATTAGTTACGAGACACTTCAATTTATCTAATGATATTAAAACCCTCATTATCATTTTTAAAGACCCATACCTACCTACATTGATAACCCACATAAGTGGGTTTCATGAAAAAAAGTTTCAGTTTAAAATATGCGACCTAAAAACATTTTTTTTTCATGTTTTTTTGTACAAAATTATAATGCGGATTACAGAACACAAATATGTTCTTGCAAAATCATAACAATATTTTTATAGTTCTTAAATTTTCTGAGAAAATCTGATGTGATATTCGGACAAACAGACAGACATGACGAATCTATAAGGGTTCTGTTTTTCCCCAAAAAGACATGCTATCCAACTATGTGAAATTTAATAAAATATCTTAATACAGATCCCGATAATAGATTTGCCTACAAGTTTTACTTTCTCTAATATTTGAACTACGCGAATCGCCATTCTCTTTGTGATTGTGTAAGTTTCTACATAGTCTGTTTCACGAAAGAAGTCCCGCGGCGAAATTTGTGGAACTAAATCTGTCAGATCGGCCATGTTGTTTTTCCCAATTTTGTGAATTAGGTTGTTGTAAGAAATTTCGGTGAGATTCTAGCTGCATCAAAGCGCAAAACAAAATACTTCATTATCGGTACGCTTTTTACTGTCATGCTACTCCAAGTTAAACTTTAAAATATATAGTATAGAAACAGATCTATTTCTATCTAAAGAAAACAAAAACTTTTCTCTAACCAGTCATACAGAAAAGATTCGCATTAAAAGGTCTTAATAGTAAAAATAACTAACAGGTTGATAATATCCAGGATATCCTTCAAAAATGGTTGGTACTGCATCGGATTTCAGTTGTTTTATTGATAAGCCAACGATGAAACAGGATTGCTCAAAATGTTTTGAACAAAGCTTGGAGTTCTTCGTAGGCTCCCAGTTTTCTCGCCTTACACTTTTAACCTATTCTTCTCTGGTTTGCGGGAACCCAAGAATTCAATGATTGTATAAAAGAAACTGTAAAAGAAATACTATCGATAGAATTAAATTCTGTATTGAGTACATCACTATGTAACATCCTTAAATTTTCATGCATAATATTAATTGTTTTAGACGTACTCGTAATTTCTACAATTAATACAAGTGAATGTGTCTAACATTATTTAAAGTCTACTACTACATGTTTTTTAACCATAAGTCTCATTACAACTACGCAATATGAATGAAAATGTCGTCAAATATTTACTTATGAAATGGTAAATCCGGGTCTTCTACTCCTTCTTTGGTGGTTCTCGATGAAGAATTTACAGCAGAACACAACAAGTATCCACGTTTACTTCTTTTCTTTTCAAAATATTTAATTAAAATATGACACTTTGAAAAATTAGCACGACAGCTCGTAATGTTTTGGCCTCCTTGGAGGTCACAAAATGACACGATGACAGAGTTGTCAAACGTTTATCAACTGTCTCTTCTACTCGTAACTAGGATTCGTGTGATAGACAAAGATACATGACGTGTATTGCATTACAATGATATAAGAGCGGCAACGTCTTATGACTAAATCCAGTATATCCATCATCCTAGGTTAGGTAAATGTACGCTGATTCAATATATGTGTATGTGTGCTGTAACTGCATTCAGAACACTTTTTTCGATTGTTTTGTGAGCATATCACGAATCTATACTTTTTTACATCATTGGTTTGGATACGGAGTTTATATACCCTTGTTATGGTTGAAAGGATAAGTCATGTAGATAAAAAGATTGGTAATTTTACCAATACCAACAAAAAAATAAAAAGTCTGTCGTCGGCTCGGATGACTAAGCCACACTCTATACGGGTAGGCCCGAACCCCTTGGTGGGGACGTATAATGAGCTGATGATGATGATGAATTAAATATTATGTAGATCTTTTGTATAAACATTGACGACTGATTTAATGACAATATGCTAAAGATCCCTTACTAACCTAAGCATCTTAAATATATTATATGTATTTAATAATATATGTATAAGTTATATTTACTGGTACGAGTATTTTTGTCCACGTAGGTATATTTAATTTATTTAATATCTTTCCTGATTATTATATTCGTATTATAAGATATAAATTGATGCATAAAAGTAATTGTTTAGTATGTATATCAATTGCATTAATTACGTACACTTGTCTGCCCCAATTCCTATGTATTTGATTTCTCCATCCTAAGATTGCCTGGAAGAAATTGCCATGTGCAATAAGGCCGCCGATTGTATTTTCTTTTTCTTTTCTTTGTTTCTTTTTTGTGTATTTCAGTGTACAATAAAGAATTAAATAAATAAATAAATAAAAAAAACCAAACATGGTTATGTCATTTCAAAGCATCAACATAAATCTTCCGGCGAAACCGCAGCGCTTCGATATAAAAAACATTAATCTCATAAAACTGGGCGTTGACGTTTTAATTAAAAAAATGTGATGCCATTATTCAAGTTAGTCGCGACTTTCCGAGGTTACCCGAGCTTTTGATTCCGAGAGGTGCGCAAACATTGCTACGGTCCTATTCCTGACCAGTATATGTATCACAATAATTGCCTGTAGTTATTATTACAAAGTATAAAAAGTCCCTTTTTGTCTGTCCCGTGTATGAAAATATCTTAAGCACTATTGAACGAATTCTGATGCGAATTTTTAAATAAATAGAGTGATTCATAAAAATGTTAATAATTTTTTATTTATATTCTAATAATGTAGAAATATCGACGATCTTATGTCCGCTCAAATATTTATATTTGTACTATACCATCGATATCAAAATCTCTGAAAAGACTTCTCAACCATGATGCCTGATGCTGTTTTCCATAAGACACTTAGACATTGACGATCACCTAATAAGATGGAGGATCTAAAAGTGGTGTCCATAAAATACATAATTTTATATACGTACTTAGCCGTCTTATCCTTCGGTAAGCATAGCTGCTATGACAGTAAAGTTAAGTGGCTTATCGCCTTCTCAGCAGATAGTTTTATACGAGGCCATAATTTCCCTTATTTATAGAGCCTTTGTAAACCATTATTGATGAGAAAAGCGGAACACCGGCGTATTTGGCACAAAATGCGGGAGACCTATGCCCTATGGTCTGCGATAGGTTGAATAGAGAAGGGTGGAATCATTAATTGGACGTTAAAAGTAGAGCAGCTCGAATCCTTAACGATTCAGTGTTTTTTGTAAAGGTTGTCACCTTCTAAACATTGTGGAAAAGCAATAAACGATTGATTGATTGATAATTTGGAGTTGCGACGAGATGACCAGGTACCTCACTCTGCTCTAATACGTATATCACGGGGAGCGTAGATTTTCATCACCGTTCTTCGAGAGTACATTCAAAATGTCGTCTGCATCTCATTGAAGAATGGAAGTACTCTGCAGCACGTTTTGAAGATTATTTTACCACGCAAGATAAAACTGTGGGATCATTTTCCGTCTGAAATATTTCCCGAACGATAATTCATTCAAAGGACATTCAAAAGACTGGCATTGATCGTAATGTGTAGGCAGAAACAACGCTACGTATTTTTTTATATTACAATAAAACCAAATGGCAACAAAAGCCAAACTAGGTCACTAATGTATTCCAATTATAAATCGTCCACTTGTTACGAATTATTTCTACCGGGAAGATTCCAACAAAAGACTAGTGGTTACTCTTTTTCGAACATTGGGCATAAATAAACAAATAATAATAGAGAAAGAAAATGAGTATGAGCTCAATGGCCACTGGATGTAGCGTAGGCCTCCGGCCTGATGGATCACAGGCTGGATGAGAAAAGCGGAGGACCGAGATTTCTGGCGCAAAATGGGGGAGACCTTTGCCTAGCAGGACTGCAGATTGAAGACTGACAGAGAGTAGTCAGTGAGTTACATGACCCAGATTCTATTGGCGAAATTTCCAAATATATTTAAAGAATATTTAAGGCTAAGAACACTCTTAAAAAAGCAAATTTTGTATTCTGCTATTTGTGACGTTGTATAAACCGCTTAGTTCCTGGCTTTGGTATGTGATTTTTATTTTACAAAGGTACAGCGTGACAGAATAAAGGGATGAAAAGGGGATCGCTATAAACAAAGGCTAGGCCTGTCGACTGCAGTCTAGTGTTGCCACACGATACGTTCATAATCGATAGATTATGTTATCGATAGTTTAGTAAAAGCAATAGAATAGATAGGCCTGTAGATATTGTCGATACTATCGATAACTCTACTTGGTAAAGGTGTGGGAGAGCTATGTGAAGCATATATATATTTGAATCGACTAAATTGATACCACGGACCCACAGAAAAAATGTTCAATTGTTGTTTTGAAAATGGAAAAATTTAAAATAAATACTAAAAAACTATGCGTAATCAATTGGTTCTAGTTTCAAAAATAAACAAGGTTAAGGTTAAGAAAAATAAAAATTGTTCATTACTTTGAGCATAACTAAATGGGAACTAGTATTTGAATATAATTTCAGAGAGTTGTCATACTTCTCTTGATGAATGATACAAGCTTTGTATAGAGAGGATTTATTATCGTAACCGTTCTTTGGGGTCGACAGGAAAACAAAACTTGACTTTAAAATAAAATCCTCTCTAGTCTTTCAACTTATAATTGGGGGTCCAGCGGACACTTATTTATTGGGGGCTGAGGGGACGTGAGTGGACTAAACCCGTGAAACTAACGCAGGTGTTGTATTTTGTCGAGTGAGTGAGGTTTTCGGAACACTAAATCCCTCTTTACCTTACCTATTTTACCTCTTCATTCCCTTTCTACGATGTACATGTTGCTCCTTCGGAGTTTCGAGTATCTATAGGGACCAGTATGGGGGGCTATGTTAGGTGCTTGACTATACGACATATCCCACAGTGTTAGCTAGTGGAAGTGGTAGTGGGTAGGGCACAAAGTATGTGGAATCAATGGTTGATTCTCTAGCGATGTCTACGTAACGGAAAAGGTAGGCCGAACTCAACCAGATGGACTGATGACCTGAATAATGTGGTGTATAGCTAATGGAAGTCACTAATGGCGGCCTTCGTTCAGAATGATGATGAGCTTTCGTCAACTGTCAACTGCCAAGCAGTATTACCCGCAGTATAAGATATTCTCCCGCAGTAAAACATAACCTAAAATTACTTTATTTTTCTGAATATAAAGGTTTTTTCAAAAATAAAAGTAGCTTCAGTTTTTTCTAATTACATCAACTGCCTGCAAAATAAAGTCCCGCCTAAATCTGTCTAGCCATTTCAGAGATTACTCGAAACAAACAGACAAAAAGCTTACAGACATACCAAAAATTTAAAATTGATTATTTGGCCTATGTACCTTATATATTCATATGCGTGAAGAAAAAAATAGTTTTTTCAATATTACAAACAGACACTCCAATTTTATTTGTATGTAGCTAAAGATAAATAAACATAAATAAATAAATATCCACTGACATTCACATAGCGCTATCTGGCCCCAAGTTAAGCCAGTATTATGGGTACTAAACAACAGATAAACATACTTATATGCATTTTTTTTTCTGTGAATACATACATACTATACATAGAAAACACCTAGACCATTACAGACATGTTCATGCAAACAAATGTTTGTACTGCCCGGGGATCGAACCCGGTACCCTTGGTGTTGCAGTTGACGTCTCAACCGCAACACCAAATGGGTCATCTAAATATAATTATTTAATAGATTATTTTCGAGAGAACATCGATAGTAAAAACTATCGATATCTTGCAACGCTAATGCAGCCGTGCGCCCGCAGCGTTACCATTTACCGTGCAGGATTGCTCTTTGAGCTATAGATAAAGTCACGCTTTGCAACTGTAATTGCTCTTTTAACCTAACATTTACTAAGCTTGGTCACCGTTCACAAATGCACTCAATGGATATCCGGCTTTCAACGCCCTTTTTATAAAAGCGGGATCGCACGCAATGGGTCACAATTAATTTCTGTCCATAAGAATACCGCGCGAGTCCAATTTAGATTTGCGTTTTACATATGTATTTAAAAAATGCTTCTTTGATCTGGTGCTCTGAACATTGGTTTAGACCGCTTCCTGATCTGGAGACCTGGGTTCGTATCCCGCGGGAAGACCGAAACTCTTTAGAATTTCGTCCTTTTACCGAATTATTAAAGACTAATTTCTGCTATTTTATTAGACGATCTGACACTGCAGGTAATACCTAATGCGTCCTTTTGACCTTTTATATCGAAACTATTTTCACTATAAAGTGACTTTAGTAGAAGTCTTAATCTCTGTCGTTGTTTGGCAAGTGCTAGTTTGCCGCCGCGTGTGCGTAACGACCGATATAACGTTGGACTTAGGGTTGTCGACTGTTTGAATAAATACTACTTATATTATTCTACGATAGTAGTGTGTTTTAAAGCATGGGACCACTCCAAAATATTATTTTCAATTTAATGCGGTTCACAGAATACATAGACAGTTTCAACAGTACAGTCCTTATAGTTTCGAAGTGAAGTGGCTGTGACATACGGACGGTCAGACAGACATGACGGATCTATAAGTCTCGGCTTTGGTACTTGGCTACGGAACCCTATTAATAATCTAGAAAATAAGTAGTCAATATTGGCAGCCCTATTTCGAATAGATAGCGTGCGCGTGTTTTGAGGAAAAATGCCTTCAATGTTCGGGTACTTGTACTCTCGTGATGTCAATGTCTGGGGGTTGCAAGTTTCCGCCTTGTAACCTTTTCTCTTACATATTCACTTTGAGAAGTGTGTACGCATTTATGTACTTAACATGATACATTTATTGATTATGTATTTTTACATTGAATATTTGGGGTACATTTGACAAGCATGCGGCCTATCTGGTTGTAAATGGTAACTGCGGTATGACGTATGAGGCGTAGATAAGTTATCCCAAACTAAGCATTTTAGTAATATGGGTACTAAAGAACGGATAAACATACTTACATATTTTTTTGTAAATACATATAAAATACATAGATTACACCCAGACCAATACAATGGGGCATCTTCATACACACAACTGTTTGTACTAGCGATCGGACCCGAAACCCTTGGTGTAGGGGTAGACATCTAACCAATTACACAACATGGCCCGTTAATGATACTCGTACGTCTGCTTATTCGCCTACTTATACACCTTTGCCCAGTTATAGATTGCGATAGTTTGAAGCGACAGAGACAGAACTGAAAAGCCACCTTAACGGCATTCCCACATCCTGACGTGTTTTTTCACACGCCACCCTTATCCACACCGTAAATTCTTAATGTTTTCTTTTACCCAACGTTTCGTTTATTAATCGAAATCACCTTGACCCCAAGGAAAAGATCTAAATGATTAACTCGCAGCGATAAAGTAAATGTGCCGTTGTATTTTGACCTTTGTTGTCAACGGCTCACGGTTAAAATTGAATCGAAGATTACGTGACGGTAAGCTTATTAATGTAAAAAAGTGGAGCTTTGTAGGTTTATTTTAGAGGAATATTGTATTGTGAAAGGTTAGACGTTTATTTTGTAGTGACCCGGCTTAGTTCGTCATGTTTCGATCTTGACTCAAGGCAAATAATTGTGTTCATTTTGTTGGGGTTTTTTATTTATCTGGGTATATACTTTTATATATCGACATGATGAGAATTTGCCCTCCAATTCACCTAAAGTTAACCTCCAATTCACTTAACTTTAAAGAGCTTCATCATCATTACAGCCTAATTATGTCCACTGAAAAGAGCTTGCTTACTGTAAATACCGACGTATATTCAATGACTTGGTGCTTATGTACTGAAGTTATAAATAATGTTATGTCCATAAAGAAACACAATTGTTATTATGATAACGATGATAACGACGCAAGAAGTAAGAATTCCTGATAACAAATATTTAATGATACCCATTTGGTGTCGCGGTTGAGAGGTCGACTGCAACACCAAGGGTTCCGGGTTCGATCCCCGGGCAGTACAAACATTTGTGTGCATGAACATGTTTTTTGTAATGGTCTGGGTGTTTTCTATATATAATATGTATGTATTTACAAAAAAAAAGTATATAAGTATATTTATCCGTTGTTTAGTACCCATAATACAGGCTTCATGCTTATCTTGGGACTAGATGGCGCTGTGTGAATGTCAGTGGATATTTATTTATTATTTATTTATTTATATGATTAGATACAGCCTATCGAATAATAGATTACAATGTTGGACATATTTCTTGTAAAGAAACACAATTGTTATTATGATAACGATGATAACGACGCAAGAAGTAAGAATTCCTGATAACAAATATTTAATGATACCTTTTCATATGGAGTTAAATTATTCAATACAATTGGTATTATTGTGTCCATTATTGTACTGGTTACGCTTTTTATGTTGGAACAAACAAAAAACAAGTTCAGTGATAGAAATTGCCTCAATTATAATCGCATCAAAAAAAATTGAAGCATGTTAAATATTTATTTGAAGTTTTTGTTTTGGGACACTGATTTTTATTTTAGATAACTTTTTAATGATTTTTGTGGGTTAAACCCTAAAACAATTAACTGGATATTAAACGAATTGCTAGGATAAATAGTTTTTCTTTATACAGTAAGGTATCGTTGAGAAATAACTAATGAGTTTCTAACAGCCTTTTATTAAATTCTTCACGAAAAAGTTTCCAGTACCAAATATAATGCGTGTACATAAACTATTTACACAATGTTAGGCAATAAACATTTAATTTTGATATTGGAATGACTTAGTAATTCGCGAACGCTGCTTTTATGTAATATTGGGTAATATAATTGATCAGAAACAATATACTACCTATGGTAACCTGCTGTTATGTTGAAGAGGTAAAAATTGGTAGCCAATTATATAATTCTGCTATTCCAGCACACACTAAAGCACAATCAATTTTAAAGAATATTAAAGTATAAGAGATAACACGTGCGCCAGTTACAAAGATAAAGTAAAAAGAAAACAGGCGTAAAATGTTTTCTTAGTAATCTTTCTTTGTTAAAAGAGGTTGTATATTTGACAGTAAGTTTACATTATACAGGTTACAAAAAAATATAGATAAATTAATAAAAGTTATTTGGTGAGATTTATAAGGGCTTCTTTATCGATATGATATATATTATCTTGCATTTGAGCAACTAATGTTACCTACTTTGGCCTCGAAATACGGAATTTGAGATTTGCAGGTCATTAAAATCATATTTTAAATCATAACCTAAAAGCGCGCAGCACACGCGATACGCAGGCGCCCGCGCGCAACAACATTGCTTTAGGTTTCTAAAAAAAAGTATTTATTTTGTTCTCAATGGGTTTACGTTTGGCCTAAGTTTTGGTAATTTTTCATATTACAAACAGACACTCCAATTTTATTTGGGACGACCCATTTGGTGTCGCGGTTGAGAGGTCGACTGCAACACCAAGGGTTCCGGGTTCGATCCCCGGGCAGTACAAACATTTGTGTGCATGAACATGTCTTTTTGTAATGGTCTGGGTGTTTTCTATATATAATATGTATGTATTTATAAAAAAAAGTATATAAGTATATTTATCCGTTGTTTAGTACCCATAATACAGGCTTCACGCTTAACTTGGGCCTAGATGGCGCTGTGTGAATGTCAGTGGATATTTATTTATTTATATGTTTAGATACAGCCTATCGAATAATAGATTACAATGTTGGACATATTTCTTGTACTCTCATATAATGTTTACCTGTAAGCTCACTGTCTGGAGAGCAAATAAAACAATTGATTGATTGATGCTCTCTAGACGATAGGGGTGGCACGTGCAAAAGTATATCTTGACTTGTAGTTACGAGCAAGAGGTGGTGAACAGAGTATAAGTTAGTTTAGGTGGTGTATCCGAAAGGTAGATTTGTTTGAATTATTGAGCAATAAAACTTTTTTTTAAACGGATGATTTACATAGCACAGGTGCTTTCACGTCTCGAAAATGATTTCATTATTTGAACTATGAGACATAAGTTATTGCATGTTGTGAAAAAGTCGTCTAGTTTTCTTAAGTGCTTGAATGTCCGCTGTGATTAGTGTTGTTAATAAAAAAATATGTTTTTTTATATTTATCTTTAAACAGATACCATTTTTTATTTATATTTTAAAACAATGATTACTAAGTTAAACACACAACACACTTCAAAACACTGCTTACATTAAAACGAAGGCATAGCAAAACTGAAAGAAATGTTCTTAAAAAAGCATCAAACATTGTTTATTCCAAGAACACTCGGCTGTTTAGTTAAACTTATTTGTTCACTGTCACCCCTAAAGGCATAAGTCTAGGTATTGTCAATAAAAATATTGCTTCATCACGCAAGCCCCTAATGTTATCTGCTAGGTACATAGTCACGCAACCATGGAAATGTGGATTTATTTCATTATAATTTAATAATGAACAACTACTTAAATGCCTATTTAGGATAGGATTGTGAGGTTACAATTGAGGTAAATGTTTGAAAGTGGATGCTAATTTCCAGACTTAAATTATGTTAATTTGGGAATTGATTTTTTTTATTTGAGTCTTTGCTCACTTGATTTTTGCCAGGAAAACAGTTAGATGGTTTAAGATTTCTTTTTTATTCAGAATATTAATCGTTGAACTGATTTTCACTACAATTCGAAGTAGATATATTTGGTTCGTTTTGTTTATTTAATCGTACATAGCGTGACAATTCAAGTAGGTTTTATTTGCCTACTTATTAGGAGCGTTTTTATAAGTTAATAATAATAATTTATTCGTTGAATTCACAACATCACAACATGGGTTGGAAGGAAATATTCACGTAGTTTATATATTGGAGAAAAAGTCGAACTTGCTGTTCAACATAGACGAAGCAAAGTGAATTTATGTGAATTTTACAAACAAAAACGAATAGTTTACATAAGTTATAAGATGTGAAAAAAAGTATTTTACGTAAAGAATCTAAATAAACAGCACTATAATAAACACACCTCATCTCTGTTATAATAAATACACCTCATCGTACAGCGTAGGAATTGATTCGTACAGCGTAGGAGTTCCATTATATTATTACGATTCGTTTTGTTTGTTGTGAGCTAAGATGATATTTTTTGCAATAGCTAGTTATACATCATTGACGACCCATTTCGTGTAATGGTTGAGAGGTCGGCTACAACACCAAGGGTTCTGGTTCGTTTTGTGTGCATGAACATGTCTGTTTGTAATGGTCTGGGTTTTTTCTATGTATAATATTTACAATATATATATATAAGTATGTTTATCCGTTGTTTAGTATATAAGTATGTGTATACGTTGTTTAGGCTTCACGCTTAGCTTGGGGCTAGATGGCGCTGTGTGAATGAAAGTCGGTGGATAAACCAATATATGCAAACATTGATGCGCTGCATGTATGCATTATACAAAATACAATACCTTGAAACAAATACCAAAAAAATACTAAACATAAGCCCTTAGTAACATCTCCATTAAATGGATTTCCATCTACATTATACTCTCGTTAATTGTAATGAAGCGTGGTTACTCGTAATAATGAATTCAGAGAAATGGTTAAGTGATTGTAGCAGAAAAAGAATTGTTAATGTTCAGTAAACTGTTTTAAGGATGTTTCTTTGAATTCTCATTTCTCAGAACTAAGGGCTAGTTCATGTGAATATTCAATATTTACATAGATTGGCAGTGGTTGAAGTTTTTACTTTTACTTAGCTTATTTATTTATTTAGTGCGTGTATAGGTTTACGCGTGTGGACTGGAGACCGCGTCTTGGCAAGCGTAGATTAGGACACCATCCGGCCCGATGGACCGACGACTTGCGCAAGGATAGCGGAGGACCGGGATATCTGGCGCAAAATGGTGGAGATCTATGTCCAGCAGTGGACTACGATAGGTTGAATAGATAGGTTGACAGGTTAAAAAGGAACAAACGGGAATAATAATATACGTAAGCTAATAAAATAAGAATCTTTTTAGAGATATCTTAAAAGATACTTTCAGCAGACCAAATAAGATAAAAGAAGAAGAATGCCCAATCCATATTCAAGGAAGATCCTACGGCGTCATCTCGTATGAAATTAAACAAGGAGCTTGTCCGAGCTTGCTTGGAGCTTGGAAAGTCTTATTGTTACGTAATATGTAATGGTTAGTTTCTGCAAGTATCTTGTTCACAAGTTTAAAATAAATATGTAAATATTATTGCCTTTAAAATCACTATCTAATTTCCTATAAAAATGTGAAATAAATTATTTCACTAAGCAACGATTATGCAACATTACCGAATGAATGGATTAATATTTTATTGAAAGTTGGAACCGAATAAGAAATGCATAACATTAAAATAGCTAATCTAATTTTGACCCGTGGGCAAAACTTGCAGTCATCGGAGCGCATTTTTTAAATCTTACATAGGAATGACCATGGGTAGATCTCAAAAGGTCAAGCGAGGATCCGATAAAGGTCACAAGAAAGGCTATTATTGGCCGTGTTTATTATTATCGTATACGAACAAATAAATATACATTTTTTTAAATTCATATACCTAGAAATCTAAACCCACTAAAACTTTAATGTTTTTCGTCATTTAATACTCATCATCAGCTCATTAAACGTCCCCACCAAGGGGCACGAGCCTGCCTGTATAGGGTGATTAGGCCTTAGTCGTCCACTCAACCCTCCCGGTAGGAAGGCTACAGTCCACAGTCTACAGTCTTTGAGCCACCGACGCACATTTAATATTTTATAATAATACTATTCTTCTTTATATTTGTTTGCCAATATAAACTTTAAGTTAATAAATGTAGGACCAGGATATCTGTAGCGCAAAATAGGGCAGACCTAAGTTCAGCGCGAACTGCGATAGGTTTAAGAGAGAACAAGAGCTTTTGAGTGACGATTTATTTTATTGTATCAGTTAATAAAGTTTTCTGGAATGTCCTAGGGTAGTACATGCCTTTGCACATAGCAAGTCTATAAGGAGATAAAGTTGCAGCCTTCTATACTAACCTTTAAGACCCTTTACAATTCTGCATTGTTGAATAAATGCACCAAATTATAAATAAATGAATATTATGTTTCAATTATATAGCTGGACAGCAGCAGATGACAAAGATTACGCAATGTCAAATGACACAAAACAGTAGTGATGCTATAAAAGTTATATAGAATATTCCATTACATGGATAACGTATATGTAATTACGAAAATTCGAAAACACATTGGTACGTGACGGGATGTGAACCTCAGCGTAGAACGCGTAGAGCGTAGGTGGCTCAATGGTGTGATTATTGAATTTTAGCATTAAATTATAAATGAATTCCTATTCAACCTATCGCAGTCCACTGCTGGACATAGGTCTCCCTTATTTTGTCCCCAGATATCCCGGTCCTCTGCTTTTCTCATCCAGCCTTCACCAGCGACCTTTCGAAAGTCGTCGGTCCATCGAAATAAATGAATATTATGTATAAATAGCATAGATATAAAAAAGATGACAAAGATTAAAGTTCAATGTCAAATGACACAAAACAGTAGTGATGCTATAAAAGTTATACAGGCCTTTCGTGTAGTAAACATGTATCCTTGACAATGTTCAGTTATGAACGGTCATTTAAACTATACGATACGAACGGTTATTGTCTCTATGGTTATGAAAATATAGTTGAAAGTCCCACGGACTAACTGAAAATGTAGCGGTGAAGTTGAAGCGTTTACAATTTTATTGGCCACGAAAACCGGTTTCCGTCGGTTTGCGCCGGTTCAAGGTTGTCAAATCATAGAGTTATTGCATAAGCTATATCGCAGATGGTACAACTTACGAGTTATAAAACTTTGAAATCTGCTGTACCGCTACCGCTAGTACCGCTTAGGTACTGATATTTTTGAGGTTACAATATAGATTTAAATTATATTTGACAAACATGTCTGTTTGTTTTGGTCTGGGTGTTTCTATGCATGTATAATATGCATAGAAGTGACAGATATCGTCCTGTTAAAACAGAAGTGTGTGTAGCGAGATTTGAACCTCAGCCCTCCCGGTAGGAGGGCAACATTCCACACCATTGAACCACTGACGCTCTGTGGTGTCGTAATGCCAAGTTTATTAGTAGAGGCTTATCTTCCTATATATTTAATTGAAAAAATCAAAGCATATACTTGTGTATTTGACGGTACTTTATTCATAATTTGCGATCGTCCCATTGCATTCACACACGAGTTGACGTCGAGTGTAATCGATAGACGGTATCTCTCACGCACGGTTTAGGGTGCGACGAAGGACGTGATTCAACTCGATCCGTTGAGTTTGTATCGCGTATGCGCCTTACCGATGTCGGGACGGCTTATGAAGTGTGTACAGGGATTATGTGATAGTATTAATAGAAGTAAGCAAGGACGTTTGTACGCAATAGTACCAGCAAACAATTTAATGTAATGCAATCGGAGGGCAGAACAAACATTTGCGAGAACACGATTGTTTGTTTTGGTCTGGCGGTTTGTATGTATAATATGTATTTATTTCGTCTTGTATATTTTTTTAAATATATATATTTAAAAAATATACGTTTAGGAGCCTCGGTAGCTCAGTGGTGTGGACTGTCGCCTTCCTACCGGGGAGGGCTGAGGTTCAAATCCCGACACGTACCAATGTATTTTCGAATTTTCAAAAAATATATGTACGTTATCCGACGCTCTTACGGTGAAGGAAAACATCGTGAGGAAACCTTCATGCACGCCTGCGAAGAGATTTGAAGGTTGTGTGTGAAGTCGTCCAATCCGCACTGGGCCCGCGTGGACGACTAAGGCCTAATCACCCTAAACGGGTAGGCTCGTGCCCTCTGGGTGGGGACGTTTAATGAGCTGATGATGATGATGATGATATATTTAAAAAAATATTGTAAGACGGGCTGCTAGCCGTCGCGGCTTCGCACGGGTGTTTTATAAACTTTAAAATGTAAAAAATGGTTTTTGTGACATAATGATAATAATTGGACATCACGTAGATTTTTGTAGATATTGATATGTTATTTAATATTTCAGAACATACTTTTGTTCTATTATCAATAGTTTCCGCAGCCATGCGACGTTAGGGCACTTTTTTAACTTAAGTTTAAGTAAGGATTCTTTACTAATTTCTAGCAATAAATATAGGCTATGTTACTCAAGTTGAATCTAGCTTTCCAATGGTGAAAGAATTTTAGTAATTAGCACTGTGGTTTTTGACTTTCATCATTACAAACATACACACAGAAAAACAAATATTTCCTCTTAATAATATTAGTGTAGATGTATAAAGGACTCTGTAGGAGTCCAGATTAAGAATCGGGTTAAGGCTACATATCGAAGACAAATCGTGAGCATACTCCCGTTCTATCCATTCCAATATCCTTCCATCTACTAGGTGGTAGACTCGGTACTGAGTCATCTAGGTAGGTACCACTGCAGTGCCTGATACCGTAAAATATAAGTGTTTTGCACTACTGTGTTTTGGGATGAGGGCACTATAGCTAGTAAAATGATCTGGTATAAGAGACTTTACATCTGTTGTCTCGGGTGATGGGCGCAGTGTGGCATTGACGAAGAATAATAACTGTCTTACCATACCATATTGTTGGTCTTACCATACTTACCATCAAGTGAGCGTCCAGGCCGTCCTGTATACTTTGTAACATAAAAAAAATAGAAGCACATTTCCTCATAGAAAAACCCTCTTAACCAAACCACAAGGTTCCTCAACGGACCCTCTGTTTGCGTTGCTCTCCGGCCGTTTTGTTTCCAAACAATCAACTTTATCATACGGAGAGCGCTCGGTAGCAGTTTTCATATCAAAGTTTTTTATTCACTTATCCGAACTTCGTATTTCTAGTTTATTCAAAAGCTTTTATGGATTAAAATAGTATTTTTTGGTTATGCAAATATGGTGTTTTTTTCTGACGACCCGGGTGGTGTAATTAATGGTCGATACGTCGGCTACTACACCCAGGGTTCCGGGTTCGATCCCGGGCATTTTATTCATTTATGTGCAAGAACATTTGAAAAAATGTATATTAGTATGTTATGTATGTTTACTACTTGTTTAGTACCCTAGCTACAAGCTCCTCGCATAATGTCTAGCCCAGATGGCGCTGAATGTCAGCATTTATTTAATTATTTAATATAAAGAGCGTCGATGGCTCAACCTTCGCATACTGCAAAGAGGTTCAAAGGTTGTGCGTGAAATCGTCCAACCCGCACTGGGCCCGCGTGGACGACTAAGGCCTAATCACCCTATACGGGTAGGGTCGTGCCCCTCTCGGTGGGGACGTTTAATAAGCTGATTATGATAATATAAAAAAACACAATCTACATTACATACCATACAGTGCGCTGTAGGTAGATTAGCTTAACATTGTCACCACCAAACGTTCTATCAAAAATAAAAAAACAGTTTTTTGGCTCTCCACGAATGTAGTACTTTAGTGGTAACACCAAATGAACCTGCAGATATCGATACCCTCTTGGAACTGCTGGTGAACTATAGGCGATTGTAACCACTAACATCAGGTAATCTATCTGATGAATTGAATGCAATAACTCGTGTCATAAAAATAAACGTACAATACGTGCAGCAGACTAGCTAGGATTTACGCTTTAAACGCTTTATGTGCACAACATACGTATTGCTAAAAGTAGGACAATAGGATTCCACGACCGAGTAACAACTTTTGTATTTAACTTTTACTACACGCAAACTTTCTCCAATGATATCGTGACATTTCTTTCTCGTAGTTTTTCAGCATCGCTCTGTAGTGCTTTTTTATTCGCTTTGATTATCATTAGCTTCATATGTTTGGATTTTCATTAATATCTACAACTTGAATTTCTTTTCAATTATAATTAGCTTATCGACGACCCATACGTCGGCTACTACACCAAGGGTTCCGGGTTCGATCCCGGCAGTGTTAACATATGTATGCATGAACATGTCTGTTTGTAATGGTCTGGGTGTTTCTATGTATAATATGAAAAGTAACTTTAATACATCAGATCAACTGACAATTTTTTTGATGTTCAAAAGATTATTAACTTATATTTTCTTTTGGATTAGAATAGATAGATAGATAGATAGATATGATTCTTTATTGCACACCAAAAAAAGAAAAAGATACATATTTAACAACAAATAAAGGAAAATAATGCAATTCAGGCGGCCTTATCGCTTGGAGCGATCTCTTCCAGACAACCTCACAAACATAGAAAATTAACAACATGAAAGGGCAAGACAGTGCAAAGTAAGAAAAGCTTAATTCAACTTATAAATACATAAATATATTTCAACATTAACATATATACATATATAAAATATAAATAAACATAAAAATATATATATTTAAATATAAAATACATATATAAACATCATATATATATATATATATTACTCTACACATAAATAAATATCTAATACATTTATATTATTGATATGAAAACAAATAGATAAGCTTATATTAATAAATTAAGATATAAGGAATATAACATACATAATAATATGATACATTCATAAATAAAAAAATATTAAAAAAAAAATAATAATAATAATAATGTTAAATTGAAAGGTAAAATTCTTTTACGCGACTTTTGAAAACAGTTAGAGAAGGAGACTGACGAATGGACATTGGCAGAGAGTTCCACAGTCGAATGGATTGAACAGCAAAAGACTGGGTAAATGAATGGGAAGAATGAGAAGGAAAAGCAAGATTAAGTTTTAAAGATGAACGCAGACCACTATAATGAGAAGACTGTAAGAAACTAAATTTCTCTTTGAGATAAGCTGGTGCCACTCCATTGAAAAGGATAGTGTATAAAAGCGAAAGAACGTGAAGATCACGGCGTTGGCGTATAGGAAGCCATTTAAGTTTTGCACGATAAAAAGAAACACGATCGTATTTACGAAGACCATAAATTATCCTGATACAAAAATTCTGTAGTCTCTCTAACTTGTTTAGGAGAATCTCACTAAGATCCAAATAACTACAATCAGCATAGTCCAAGATGGGAAGGAGCAATGCCTGAACTAAGGCAATCTTAGTCGGAATAGGTAATAGATTCCGCAACCTATTCAATGATGCAGCAGCAGCAAACATTCTCTTACTGACACCAGAAATCTGAGCATTCCACGTTAAAGAGCTGTCAATTGTTATGCCAAGATTACGAACTGTATTGCTATATGGAATACTGACGCCGTCAAAAATAAGGCTAGGAAAAGTCTGCCTATCCAACCTAGCGAGCAATCGCGACCCACCCATAATTATCGCTTGTGTCTTTGACGGATTGACCTGAAGTCCAAATGATCTACTCCAGTTAACAATATGACTAAGATCTTTATTAATTGCTTCAACTACACTAGAGAGATCATTCAGAGGACCCTGCGAATAAATTTGTAGGTCATCCGCATACAAGTGATAGGAAGAAGACAGTTCGGCCGTTATAGAGTTAATGAAAGCGGCAAATAAAAGGGGAGATAAAACGCCACCCTGCGGCACCCCCGCAATAACATTACTCCAATCCGAAGACAAATTTTCATAGCAGATTCGCTGTCGCCGGCCATGCAGATAACTGGAAAGCCAGTCAATGACCATGGAGGAAATATTTAGAGCACGCAATAAGCCTAGGAGAATGTCAAAGTCAACAGTGCTAAATGCATTGGAAAAGTCAAGAAGGGCAAGTATCGTAAGATGTTTGCGGTCCATTCCCGCACGGATATCATCTGTAACCTTGACCAAAGCAGTAACTGTACTGTGACCACGTCGAAAGCCGGACTGGAAAGGATTATGAAGTTCATTATGAGACAAGAAGGCACAAAGCTGCTGATGAACAACACGCTCCAATACTTTTGACAGGAAAGGCAGGATCGATATGGGACGATAATCTGAGAGAGAAGAGGGATTAGACTTTTTAGGCAAAGGAATCAATTGAGCATCTTTCCACATACTTGGAAAAGTTCCAGTGAAAAGGGAAAAATTAAGGATATGGGTAATAAAAGGAGAGATAATATCAAGGATAGGAATGATCATTTTGCGCGAGATGCCATCACTACCAACAGCATTAGAAGTAATGTACTTGATGTTTTTCTCCACATCACCTACAGATATTTGGTTGAAAGTTAAGGCAGTATAATCACGTACCGGTTGCATCGACAGTTTTCTCAAAGTTTCAGCTTTCGAGTTAGAATTAATAACAGCAGACGACGAAAAATGCTTATTAAGACGATTAAGATTGAGATCTTTTCCTACAGAATGACTCCGCCCACTCCCAATGCCAAGACTCTTGACAAAAGCCCAGACCTTAGCAGGGGTGCCATTAGTAACGGAGTCATGAATGTGACGGCGCTGAGCGTCTCTACACTCTCGGTTACAGCGATTCCTAAGCAACTTATAGTTTTCACGGTTAGCATCATTCGAATTCAATTTAAACTTGCACTTAGCTGCACACTTTTTGTTGATAAGGGACTTAATTTTATCAGTCAGCCAAGGTGCTGGTGTATGCTTTAACTTAACAGGTCGAAGCGGAGCATGCTTGTCAAACAAGGCAACAAGCCGACTGTTAAAAATGTTTACTTTTCCGTCTAAATCATCAGCCTCCTCCACCGCGCACCAGTCCACAGCAATAGCATCATTTCTCAGTGCATCCACATCAATCCCACCGAAATTACGAAGCATCAATACCCTCGGCTTTGCTCTGGGAGAACGAATTTTATAGGAGACATATATCAAATCATGATAAGAAAAGGCATCTGCATGAAATTGACCATACTTAACCACATGATCAGTGGACGACACTATAATAAGATCAAGAAGAGAAGGGGCGCAGTTAGGAAAGTAATGGGTAGCTTGGAGATCTAGCAGATGCAAGTTACAAGAATCTATTATAGAACCGAGACGGAGAGAACGAGAATTTTTATTTATAAGGCAAGTGTTGAAGTCACCCATCAGAATGGTATGACTAAATAAGGGCGTTAAATCTTCAAGGATTTTTTCTAACTGGCAAAAGTAATCAATTTTCAATGATGGACTGTAAAACACACCAAGAAGAACCTTTGTATGGGAAAGTGAAATATCAATAAAAATATGCTGGGCATCACTAGAAACAGAAGAAAAAGAAGAAGAGGTGTCAATAACAGAAAACTTAAAATGAGATCTTATATAAATAGCAACGCCGCCACCTGATCTATCAGTACGATCATTACGCACCAACTGGTAACCGGGCAGAGAATAAGTAGATGGCAGCAGGACTCAGAGATAAGGATTGCATCTATGTTCTTCTCATGAAAGGTCGCAAGCAAGTCCGCATAGTGAGCCGGTATGCTTTGTGCATTAATATGCACAACATTAAAGTTTTTAGCCACATCCGAGAATACTCCCTTAAGGTTTTCTGACAGCGGAACATAACTGGAATGAAAAGAGTCATCATCTGATGATGAAGAACAAGAAATAAAATTATACGTATGTTCACTATCACTACTGCTCATCTTTGTTAAAAACAAAAGAAAAAAAAATATAGCTATAAAAAAAATATATATATATATTATTTTATATATAAATATGAATATATACACAAACTACCAACAATAAATAAAATACTTAAACAGATATATATCGTATAAAATACTTTAACAACAATACGAACTCACACAATTACCACAACTGCTTAACACATACATCAGCAATAGTTAATTTTTAACACAATACAATATGAACAACACTTTAAGTACATTTTACTATAATATTAACAATAGCTTATTATTTATTACTTTAGTTCATACAGTAACAGACACTATCAAAGATAATTTTTAGATGAAACGAAACGTTGAAGTGTCATACAAGTAACGTCAAAATAAAATAACAAACAAATGTCATACAAAACGTCAAGCAAAATGTTTTACAAAATGAGTGGGTAATATACAGACATTTAATTTTACAGTGACTGAGTTACACAACAATGAGAAAAGGAAACAAAAAAAAGTGAAAATAAATACACATCCTACTTCTTTATAGTACGCCTGGAACGAGTAACTTCCACGGATCGACTACCTCTCACCTTCTCAGCCACCGGTTGTTGTTGTTCACTAATAGATGAAGCGGACACACTGATCACCTTGTCCAGCTCTTTTAACGTTGTTAGACGATGAGTTGATCCATCTGCAGCAGTCACCACGACAACACCATTCCTAGTCCAGCATTTAGTCACCCCCACTCTCTTACGCGCCTCCATAAATGCAATATGTCGGGGCTTAGTCAAAAATTCGGAAATGGTGACACCCGAACCCTTCAGTGCAGCCTTAGCAAACCATATCTTGTCCCGGTCTGCAACACTAGAGAACTTGACTAGTATTGGCCTAGTTTTAGACTTTGTTACCCGGCCCATCCGATGACAACGACTTACTGAGACATGTGAAACCATTGGAATCTTCATCTTTTGTGTCACCAAGTCCAAAACAGCTGCAGAAGAATCTTCATTTTTTGCTTCAGGAACTCCATGAAACAATAGCATCTTGCGACGGCCATTCATTTCAAGCCTATCACATTCCTGGGCCAAGAGATCGGTTTTTTTTGCAATTGTGCCAAGGATTTACAAATAAATAGTTTGAAGGCAGAAAATTCAGCTGCCAATGAGGACATTGTGACGGAAGGCGCAGCCTCCCCCAGGTTTTGTTCAAATTCAGCCAACTTGCTACTAAACATCTCTCTCAACTCACTCATAGCCAGCTGCAGGGACTCCATTGTAGTGATTTGTGACGTTATTACTTGTGCAATTATAGATAAGGAGAAAGCTGATGGGTATGTGCACTTGATTTAGTACATGTAATTACTTTAATAAATGTAAATACTACAAAAAATATTAAATTTAACAGCAACAATAACAAAACGTGTTTTAGTTTACACTCCTACCCTCCAGAATACTATGACATATGGTCTTAGAATACCAACTCAGCACTAAGTAAATTTTTTTGTATTAAGAAATAATTGGTTCGATGTTTGGATAGTCATAAAGATATTTTAAGACACTGCGGTATATTAAATTTGATTTGACCGTTTCGATTTTTTTTCAACCTTGACAATATCCCAAATTAAGTAGCGCTCTTAAATGTGGCCATCGGTAATTACAGCTAAACGTGTCTTAAACATTGAATAAACATGCCTTTAAAAAAATTAAATTATCAAGACTGAATAGAAAGAAAGAAATTTATGTATTTGGTAAAATTGAAGTATTAAAGGTACACCTTAGTCCTCAAATTATATAAACCTTTTTTTTAAATGCTAATCAATATGGTGGCTACTCAGCTAATGCCATGACATTCTTGTCAGAAGCCGATTTGCAGTGAAACCAAAAATTTACTACACAAATATAAGATACAGAAAACACAAATGAAAGAGAAACTGAATCATAAAATAGTAAAGACATGACTCTCCCACATTTAAGTGAACTGAATATAACATAAAATAAAGTTTATGCTTACACAAAATCTATGTGTATGTGAGAGGTGCGTCACACAGTACAATAAAATAATCAATTTATATTCGGGATGTTATGTCACAGTGTCACATAACTTCATTTAAAAATCATTCAAGCTATCAATAACAGACCACTAAACTTACAAAGCCGAAATAACCACAGGACCAGTCGGCCCATTTCCAACCCTTTCAGTGCACAGACCGCTCTAGAGTGCTATCGGCCTACTATACAGTTAGTGCTAGCTCAGGGAGATATGTTGCTCACTCAACACGTTTATTACTTTGAACACGTCATATGAAAGATTTTAGAGAGTTTTCTTTAAAAAGTTAAATACTCGAAGATCCTACTTTTTTCAGAATCGGTAGTAGGAGTTATCCGCGTATTTTTTTATGATACATGACAATAGTGGAAGCAACGTATATTGAGAGCCCGACTCGTCACTGATACCCGGTCCCTGTTACCGTCACGTAGCGGCACCAGGGTTACATTAGGCGGTTGGGTGTTTGCGATAAGACGATATTGCTGTTTGCCCTCCTAAACTGGATGAAACATTTCTTGTTTAACAAGCGTTATTTCGTCGATGCTTCGGTGGGATATTACTAAGATATAGCCTTATGTTTTCAATTTAGCCGCATATCCCGAATATCGTTGTATAATATATATGATTTCTTTTAGTTATTTTGGGTTAAGAAGGTGTTTTTTTTTACGGGCGCAATATGGAATGGGTGTTTTTTCTTTAATCAAATCATGATTAAGCGTTTATAAGCATCTGAATATAAACCTATATCTGTTTTTTTTTGTTAAATCAATTTTATCAAGCGAGTGGCCCTTTTGTAATAAACTGTAAACGCTTATTATAATTTTAAATTTATATAAATTCATCAATACAATTCTATAATATTTTAAAATAATTTTAAAAATAGAAATGAATTTACCAGTTACGTGTGCATTGGAAACTTAGAAAGTTTTTTTTAAAACATTGCAATAAGTTTAACTATTATTGTTATCGGCAAACTATAGTAAACCTTTAATTTCAAGTCAAAAACCATCTATTACAACTAGACCCGAAGAAGCATTTAAAAAAAAGATATAATTACCTTAAACGAAGCACATCAAGGATTATATTCCAACCTGCCTCACTTTAGTTCCACTACAAGAGCGTATAATTTTCGCGTGGGCTGCAGATCCACGTTTTTCCTCAGTAAGCGGCAAGTTCATTGTATAAATATTAATAGGAACGTACATATTTATGGCTTGGACAGGCCTGGCCTAATTCAATTCGCACAACCCCAGATTTCCATCTCGACGTTTCCCTTGATGTTATACGGAAACTTTTTCTTGCCTTTTTTGATATCGCGTTCATTTCTTATACATAAGTCGGTTATAAGGAACCACATGAAGAGGTTTTTGGATGGCTTCGAAATTGAAAAGTTATTCGTCTAATACGCTTAACTTGTTCGTAGCTTAAGAAGGTACAGTTCATAGGGAGAATTTAGTCAATTAAAGGAATTATAGGAAAGAAACATTGCTATACATTTGTATTTCTAAAGATGTGGCCGTGCTATATTTTATATACTGGTAAAATAAAATATATTTTCTATAACTAATCATCATCATCATCATCAGCTCACTATATGTCCCCACTGAGAAGCACGAGCCTACCCGTAAATGGTGTATAGGCCTTGCGGAGTGGTTGAATTCACGCACAACCTTTTGAATCTCTTTGTGGGCGTGTGCAATGTTCCTACCTGGAGGTTTGAACCTCAGCCCTCCCGGTAGTCCGCACCATTTAGCCACCGACGCTCTTATATGTAATGTGTATGTATTTACAAAAAAAGTTTACCAGTAAGTGCCTATAGTGCATATGCCTTGCTTAAATTTGGGCTGTGGGAATGTATATGGAAAGAATAATAATAATTATCCCCAGTACAGACATTCATTCATAATTATGTATCAATAAATATTCATCTAAACAAACGGTTTCATGCTATGTTGCGGTATTGATTTCAAGCGGTTTAAAATTATGGTAAAAATATGTGACACAATTAAAAAGATTAATGTATGTTTAATTAAAATCGACCCAAGCTATATTGCACAAAGGGCAGTTGAATCGACGTTTTACCGTGAGGTCGAAATATCTCCATTTTTCACGTGCCGACTGGTTAATTGCACAGACCCAAGTTGATTTAGGTAGGGTTATTTATTGGGGGTTTTTGAGGCCAGTAGACCGATCCTACACTTAAGTAGTAATTTACGACGAATTACAACTGCGTAAGGCAAATACATGGTACATAAGAACTGTTTCCATTAGGTGAAACTCTGACCTAGTATAATGAGAGAAAGTATCAAGAACAGAACTTTATCTTATATTTTTTTATGTTACAAAATGTACAAGTCAGTCAGGACGCTCACCTGATGGTAAGTGATATGCCTGACAAAGAGGCATTTATTGAGACCAAGAACTGATACACAATTATTATTCTCCATCAATGTCGAAATGCGCCCGACATCCGAGACAACAGATGTTAGGTCTCTTATGTCCGGTTATTTCACTAGCTACAGTGCCCTCATTCCGAAACACAAAAGTGCATAACACTCCTGTTTCACGGGACGATATCTGGCACTGGGTGGTACCTACCTATAAATTAATTAATACGAAAGTGAAAATATGGGATTGTGTGATTGGCTTATTAGACGACCGAGGCCGGCGGTGTACAAATACTAATTACGTCACGAAGGGTCCCTTATTCCACTAATCTTGACCTGTTCATACTTGCCCTAGTTTTTGTGTGTTTGTATAGGTATTATTTAGTTAACTTCACTACGGTAAGTACAAGTTACATCAATCTATATAAATAGTTGTCGAATAAAAGAAAATAAACAATTATATCATCCTATACCCTTAATATAAATTATTATAACAAAAATACATTATTAAAAGAAGTCCATTTAGCCTCTTATATCGATCGTGGTTGGCACCATTTAGGTTTTAGTTGGTGGGCTCGTTTTACTAAGGATATTTAATAAGCAGGCTGTCTTTTGTTTTTCTTTTCATTTTGGGTATTTCTGAGATTGGAATATAATTGTCAGACCTAAGATCAGAAGATTCTGTGCTTCAGGGCAAAGGGCATGTTAGGTCGTAACCAACGGCTTAGCAAAAAGAAAACGTCAGAGTTTGTAAGGCGGTATTGAAACTATGACATTCCGATTGTTGTCAACGTGACTCTTTTTCATGATAGGAAGAACAGTTTGTTCTTCTCACCAATGGATGCTAGATATATGATTAATATAAGGCTGAATTACCCGTACCAGTAACATTATGAATTTAGATAAACCGTATAACTATTTCTACCACAATTGGATTTTGTTTTGGTAACTGTGATAGAAATGATTTGAGAAGTCGGTGAAGGTTGGATAAGAAAAGCGGAGGACCATCCCGGTCCTCCTCATATGGCGCAGAATGTGGGGGACCTATGTCCAGCATTAGATTGCGAAAATATGTTGAAGAGAGAGTGATAGACCACAGTTATCCAGTGTTTGTAATATTGAATTTTTTTTTATGCATATGAATATATATACGTTAGATACACCAATGCGTCGATGGTGTCCTTCTAGAAGTTGTGCAAGAATACGTTTATTTGGGCAAACGATCCAACTTGGCCGGCACAAATTCTAGAGGGAAGCTAGTAGGAGGATTCAGTTGGGCTGGGCGGCATTCGACAAGTTATGACAGGTCTTTACGTCGACGATTCCGCAATGCTTAAAGACAAAAGACTGAGCAATGCGTCCATACGCAGCTGAGACATGGACACTGACTGCGGGATTGGTTCAAAGTTCCAAGTCACTCAATGCGCAAGGGAGCGAGCTATGTACGGCTTCCTTCTTAGGGATAAGATCAGAAATGATTTAATCCGTAAGAGAACTAATGTTACCGACATAGCCCGTCGGATCAGCAAGTTGAAGTCGTAGTGGGCTGGTCACGTATGTCGCAGAACTGATGGCGTTGGAGCAGACGAGTTCTGGAGTGGAGACCGCGTCTCGGCATGCGTAGCGTAGGACGCCCTCCGGCCCTATGGACCGACGACTGGCGAAACGACGCTGGTGGAGGCTGGGTGAGAAAGGCGGAGGACCGGGATGTCTGGCGCAAAATAGGGGAGACCTATGTCAGCAGTGGACTGCGATAGGTTGACTGGGCAGATTTGAACGGGACTTTTTTTGGCAGGAAGCTGATGTAATAAGGAAAACCAAAGGCTATTAGAAAAACTTTATGATTCAGAAAAATATAAAGCAATGTTGTATCGCGCGGCGGCGCGTCGCGTGATCTGCGCACTTACATAGGTTAAAAATTAACCTACAGCTAGTAATTAATGAAGATAAGAAGATATGGTACTAAGAATATAATTTTAAAATGTGAACCCAAGTGTAAGAAAAATAAAGCGAGTAATTAAGGCGTCTCAAAGGCTGTTTAATTCGCTGACGGCCTGTGTCTGAACAAACAACGTCCTTAATGACTCTTTTAAAGCCAGCATAGATGCGGCAACAACTTAGGAGGATTTTTAATTTTATCTTTGGAATTATAATAATTAAATTATTAATTAATTAATATTAGGTAATTATTATTAATACCCTACACGGATAGGCTCGACCGCTTCGGTGGGGACGTATATTGTATGTACGTATAATGATGATATGATGAATGTCAATTACAATGACTTTTGTACATATATATATTTATTCTTTACATTCTAACAAAAACGGATTTGAAAATAGAATTGAATTTGGACTTCGAATTAATACTAATTAAGTATTTGTATTCATCGTGTGATCATATTTTAAAGCAAGAAAGAAACAAAAAAATAACTGCGACACTCAAGACTTCTGAGAGGCATTGTCACCAGGAGTGCATATTTTAACATTAAAAAAATATTATTGACTATATAAACCATGAAATACTTGTAAATTCGATTTCAATAAGTTAATCAGACAACCTTATTGAAATTTATAACCGTGTACATCAAAAATATGAAATCAATTACTGTCTAAGATATTTCCTAAGCGATACGACCTGGCGACCTTTAAAGAGAATGTATTCGCTACGCATTTCTATGCCATCTGGTATTGCAGATGTATATACAATACATCCAGCTACTCAAAACATATAAATTTATATATATATATATATATATATAAATAAGTTCGCCCTATATATTTCTAAACCAATCGTTCGTCAAAATATAAGCAGAATGGCGTAATCGGAATGGATTTACACAATGTCTCGGCTGATTAATTAGTCCGGAGGTTTGCGGGGCCGTTCCACGTTTGATACGCTAAGCCAGGGGCGGATCGTGAATTTGTTGGGCTCTAGGCTGAAACTACTGAGGGGCCTATCAACTAATAGTCATGCCAAAAAACTGTTTCTATATTCACAGATTATGGCTATAAATTACCTAAATCTACGCAAGTGTTAATTGTATTATTGTTGTATCTTACGGAGAAGGAAAACATCGTGTGGAAACCTTCATGCACGCCTGCGAAGAGACTCAAAGGCCGTGTGTGAAGGTCCGCGTGGAAGACTAAGGCCTAAGCACCCTATACGGGTAGGCTCGTGCCCCTCGGTGGGGACGTTTAAGCTGATGATGATTAATTGTACAAAAGGCGACCTTATTGCTGTGGTAGCAATTACTTCCAGGCGACCTTTGGATGAGAGAGAGACCGATTCGCCTGTTGTTTTTAGCAAGGTCTGGGGGCGCTCAGTAACCTCGGGGCCCTGGGCTGCAGCCCAAGTAGCCCTTAGGTAGTCCGGCCCAGCGCTAAGCCGTGATTAATCAATGATTTTCCTTGTCGCATTTTCCTTGAGTCCGACCGGGATATTTCGGTATTATTTATGTTTGAGTTGTACGTCGAAGACGATTCAAGTGGACGACATGATCTTTGAGTCGATGGGAATTTTTTTGAGTTTGATGTTTTAGATTTATTTTATACCCTTGAAAGGGATCCCAAGAACACTTTCCTGTCCTTAGCCAAGTGCAGCAGCATATCCTGCTGTATACAGGGTTTCTGTATGAGAGCGTCGGTGGCTCAATGGTGTGGATTGTCTCATTCCTACCAGGAGGGCTGAGGTTCAAATCCGCCACGTACCAATGTGTTTTCGAATTTTCGAAAATATATGTACGTTATCCGACGCTCTTACGGTGAAGGAAAACATCGTGAGGAAACCTTCATGCACGCCTGCGAAAAGATTCGAAGGTTGTGTGTGAAGTCGTCCAATCCGCACTGGGCCCGCGTGGACGACTAAGGCCTACTCACCCTATACGGGTAGGCTTGTGCCCCTCAGTGGGGACGTTTAATAAGCTGACGATGATGATGATGACAGGGTTTCTAACGCTACTTTCCCGGCAGACGCAATGTCTTAAGTTTCATTGTGGTGGAGATATGACTTTTTATTATTTTCTTTAAATACCCCATGCCTTTGAATCATCATAACTTTTTATTTGTTGTTACAATATCGTAAGATGACTTGTCATTGTATTTTGTAATCTATTCTTATTTTAAATAAATGTTTATTTGATATAATTCATATCGGGAAAATTAAATTAAAACCTTGAAACTCTGCGTACATTTTAAATCATTAATTGCAAAAGAAAATAACATCCATTTTGAATTAAGATTTCTGGTAGTAGAAAGTTCATCAATAAGCAAAACTACGACTACTACGAGCTAGAAATGTAATTTGTAGTTAGTATTCGTAGGTGGAACAATAAAAAGACACTCCACTGTCGTGCAGTAGTCCACAAATCTTGCGATGGTCAGTCACGGTCTATTTTAGATAGACTCAAGATATATTTGTTAGTTTAAGAAAGGGAATCCTACTACAAAATAAACATGTTTTTTTAAAAAGATACATTAACTGCCGTTGACTTTATGAAATAAAAAATACTCTTTATTGTCGTGGAGTAGCCCACAAGTCCTGCATTGGTCTGTCACCTTCTGTTTAAGATGGATTAAAGATACAAATGTTAGTTTAAGAAAGCGAAACATGCAAGAAAACAAACGTATTTTTTCAAAGATACACAAACTGCACTCAAATCCAAACATTCCTTAACGGTTTCCGCGTCCGAATTGGTGTCTATTATAATTAGCTAAGACAAAATCAACATTCCTCTGTAAGTCAGGAGACGGCGAAAGTTGTCTTTTTCACGGAATTACTGTAATAAAAGCGGGACGGCGACTTCTAAGGAATTTTAATTGAGCCCCCATTGTTATGTGGGTGGTGCGAGTCACTAGCGCGGGCGGGAATTCCGACAAACGCAAACTAACCAAGTTATTTGAGCGTACTTGGGCATTAGTTAAATAAAGTATATCTTTTCGAGGGCACTTTGTGTGCTAGTCGGTATAAAATTGACATACATATTTTGGATATTTTTTGACAGTATGTATTAGTATGTAGCGTTCATATAATCTAATATAATTGCTTTAGATAAAATTACTTTTATAATAAATAAATATATAAATATCCACTGAGATTCACACAGCGCCATCTAGCCCTATATTAAGCGCAAGCTTGTAGTTAGGGTACTAAACAACTGACAAACATACTGAATACCTTTTTTTTGTAAATAAATACATATTATACAAAAAAAACACCCAGGCCAACACAAACAGACATGTTCATGCACACAAATGTTTGTACTGCCCGGGGCTCGAACCTGGAACCCTTGGTGTAGAAGCCGACGTCTCAATAGTTACACCAAATGGGTTGTCAGATAAAATGTAACAATAATAGTAATTTTGGATTTTCGCCTGCGAAGAGATTCAAAGGGTGTGCGTGAAGTTGGCCAATCCACACTCGACCCGCGTAGACGACTTATGTCTATATACCTCGGTACGGGTAGGCTCGTGCCCTCAGAGTAAAGACCACAGATTTCCCAATACAGGAGATGGGGCAAGCCGCGTTTAAAGTGCGACAACTGTAAGCTCAACGAGCATACACTGGCTACCAGTTTACGCTCTGTGAGACGAGTCAAGACGCACGAATATTAGAAGAAATTACCGTTTTTTTTCCAAAATGCTATCCTGTGCAATTGTAACATGCCATCATCGCAATGAATCAGTAAATTTACCAAGAAATATAATAACTTTTCACAGGTATGAACCGAAAAGAATATTCTGTATAATGTATATTCTGATGTCTGAATTATATCTCTAATGTATATTCTGATGTCTGTGGTAAATACCTATTTATATTTACTCTATGCTCGAGCCCCTCATTGGGGGCTGATTAACGTTTAATGAGCTCATGATGATGTGTTAGAAAGCCTGTACATTGCAATTGGATGCTCTGTGGCTGGTTGGTGGTAGACTCGATACTGAGTCGTCTAGGTAGGCGCCACCGCAGTGCCAGATATCATCCCGTGAAACAGAAGTGTTATGCACTTTTTTTGTTTCGGGATGAGGACACTGTAGCTAGTGAAATTACCGGTAAAAAAAAGCTTTCTCTTGCCACTTCCACCGCATAATTAGTAAGTCACCAAAACAAGATGGCTCCACAAAATATGGCGCCATTAATATAAAAATTCCATGTTTCCCGTTTTATAGCCAGAAATACGCTTGTATGGAAATGAGAGTTCACGCGAGCTCGACTGCATGCGTTGCAAAAACTCAAAAATACACGTTGCACTGAAAGTGCTAAAAACCCAAATATGCGCGTTTTTAGGAATATAAGTGTTAACTTATAGCGGCTGAAACGGGTAGTGTTTTTATTCGACTGTGAAACAATAAATAAAGAAAAGTACAACGAAATGGAGCTTTCATTATGTACATATTATTTATATTTTCTGTAAATACCTACTACACATTTCTATATACAAACACCCGCATCAATGCAAACAGATAAGGCTAATCCGCACAGGATACGCGTGGACGACTAAGTCCTATACACCATTTACGGGTAGGCTCGTGCCCCTCGGTGGCGACGTTTATGAGCTGATGTTGTTATAAGGTAGGTTGATTGGATGTTTGGGTTCAGGGAAGCTTTACCCCTGTAGTTTTGTCGTCTGAGCGTTCTTCCAAAGCACGGAATCATCTTTCTTTTCTTCCTTGAGTAAAAGTACCTCAATTTTAGTCTTATACCATTGCGGCAATCGCTGAACAAATGGGCATGCGATAGCGAGCCCGCATAGTGTTTCCAAGAATTTCCAAATGGCGAGCAATAAAAAATAGCAGATAGATGACGACTCGGATCGGTCGGCGTGGGAATCGTTAGGGAAGGCTCAGTAATATTCGCAATGAAATTAATGATTATCATACGGGCTTATGATGATAACCAAATAAGAGTCCTTGGTCGAAAAGAAATTATTATTTTGAGGTTCTGTTCCTTAAAGGAAAAATGTGAAATTCCGATAAGAAAGCTTTGTTTTCCGTCTTCCTTTCGTCTTGGTGATAAGGTCATAATATAAATCTCATAGAATATTTCCAAACTGCTTCAATTAAAAATACTCTTATTCATCCTTTATCATATTGTGTCGTTAATTTTTTTTCTTTTTTTTCCTATAAAATGAGATAAAAAGAGATATCTATGACATCAATGTTTTATTATATATCAATGTATTATTTTAAAAAGGGCTGTCGCAGGTTTGTGGATTCTTCTTCTTTCAGTTATTTCAGTTCAGGGTAAATTCATGGTATTATGATTTGATGTTGAATACTGCCTTCCTTGTGCTTTATTTCAAGAAACAAATCATTCAACTTGAACTTTGTCATTTTCTAGTTTTTAACTTTCTTAAATGTAAATAAGCCCTTTATCTGTTGCTTTATTTATAAACGAATACGTTTACAAAAAAAAGTCTTTATTTAAATATCCTGTTATCTTTATTGAAATGGAAGTTCACACGATTGGCCGGTTATAAAGGTCCACCCTTTTGAATATCAAACGTAAATAATTATTCGTCCATGAACTTGCGCTCGAATATACCTTTTGTCCCCAGTCCTATAAAACATGAAACACACGCTGATTAACTTGAATACATGTTATACTTTTAACCATATTTAAATTTATTAAAACATATTTTCATTAAGAAACACATCACATCAGGATTTTCTAACAAGAAATAACCTCTAATTTTCATAAGCGTTCGACAAAGAAGATGATTTCAAATAGTTTTCACTAATTTTGATTTAGTAACTTAAATACCTTATGCACAAATTAAATTGTTTCCATAATAAAAAAATATATAAATTTAGTTGACAATAAAAAGTAACAGTACATTTAAAAGTTAGTGTTCGACTGATTGATCGTTCTATGGCTTAGTGGTAGTTTACCAGTTTGTTTAGTTATCGATTCCGTAAGTTAAGTAACTTTTTTTTTTGGGTGCGCGAAACAAACAGCTGAAGTCTCACGTCAAGCCCTTATCTCCAGCTATTTTATATCCTTACTTACCAACTGAATGGTGGGCTACAGCTTTAGTAAAACAATAATTTACCTAGATGCACAATTACGAGGAAACATCAAACAAAATAACATATAATTATTCATTTAAATTTTGACCTTAATGCGTCATTTAAAGGATACAATATTAAAAGCACGAGCACACTACCATGTCATTATGACATGTAGCGAGTGACGTGATAATGAATGAAAATTCTGCCCAACTGATCGCGATCGGCAAAATTTAGTCATGGATTATGCATCTACTTGGGTTATTGTTCTAATAAACTAACTAATTGTATCTAAGGCTGCGGCCAAATGTATATGAAGACTATGGAGCTATGATGTGCTAGATGACCTGTGCCCTGCAGCAGGCTGAAAGCTAGTTTTTATTTGTATTATATCCCACCATCATAAAGATTGATTGGTAAGTAGGTAATTATCAAATTTACTTAATTTTTTTGTGTGTCGTGAGGCATTCATTACTACCTGGAGATCATCTTGAACATTTTCTGAGGAAACATTTAATCTCATGTTTTACAAAACAATTGCATTTAAATAAAAACAAACATGAATAACGAACTGATAAACATTAGAGGTAATTGTCGTTTGACCAATTTGCCCCATTGCTCCAAGAGATATCTTGGAGCAATGGGGTAATTGGTAAAGTACGTTTTTTGATTAGAATTTTATATTACGTCCAAATATTAAAATTCAGCTCAAACGGCTTTCTGTTGAGGCAAATTTAGAATACTTTCGAGAATAAACGGTCGACCATAAAATTCTCACGCGTTTATATTCTTCAGATATAATTCAGCGATTGTTAAATAGCGATGGATATTTTTCACGGTGAACGATAAAACTGAAGTGTCACAGTGTTTGAAATTCAAATAATTTTATTGATGTCATTAAAATAATGGCATACGTTACCCGGAAATTAAAGATCGGTCTGAAGTAAGATTAAGATGTTTATTTTATGGCTTCTCATTGAAGCATTAATGAGAATGAGATCATAGATTTTTTTCTTTAAGTGATCATCCTGCTGCCAGGGGTACCTGTACTGTAGCTCGCGATTGTTATGTCCTTTTAGTTATATCTACATTTGTAAAGTATTTATTTTATCTGTGGTAATACAATTGAGGTTTAAGTTTTCACTTCATTATTAATTTTTTGAAGTTTATATTTTACGAATGGATATTTAAATGCATCAGGTGACGGCAGACTTGAATTCTAAATGTCATTCTATCTTCGCCTTCCCCGAGAGCTGTAAGAGGCGGTGTAGGAACAAAAGCTCGATCAGCGGAGACGTAACAGTGGTCTTTCATCAAACCTTACCTCTTGAAGGATGGTTTCAACTCGCCTGCCAAGCTTGGAGATTGTGACTAGGGTTTAGTGGTAATATATAATTTATAGTTAGTGATTTAGTCGGAATCGCTTAAACCTGTCGCATATAAATGCAGACTTGAGGAATATTACTTATAAAGTACGATATTTAAGATCCGGCACTCCATCATTTTCCTCTAGCTTCTACTAGCCGTCTTTTGCATTTGGTTGATTGAGCTAACACTATGTCTGCCAAGAGCTCATCGACTCATCAATTAATTTTATGATTAATTCGATCCCATATCTTAAATAAATTGGATGCTTTTAAATGCATAAACATATGCATTTAAAAGCATCCAATTATTACTACGTTCCTGTTCTGTCAGTTAATTAGTTTGCAAAATCCGATATACGTTATTATTACAGCGCCGCCAACTTTGGCTGCACACGCTATGTAACAAGCGCGAGCACTTGTAAGCGGGCGCGAACAATCCGCCCTGGGGACAGTAAATTCCGGTAAAAACTAGTTTCAAGTGTTAACTACACTCCTGCGTGACCCAGTTACGGCTGGTTTGAACCGGTGCGGGCCAGTTCTGGCCGGTTTTGGCTCGTTACAACTGGCTGCAGTCACGTACTGGTTTGGAAGCTCGTCTTTTTATTTCATTATGCAGTTTAGTGGGTTGTGTTGTTTGATTGCAATAGGTCTTGTTATGCGTCAGTGGCTTATTGGTGTAGAATCTTGCCGTCTGATTTGGAGGGTGCAGGTTCAAATCCCGCCTCGTACCAATGTATATTCAAAATTATATGTACGTTTATTTGACGCTCTTACGGTGAAGGACAACATTGTGAGGAAACCTGCGCTCCCATGCGTAGAAATTCAAAGGTTGTGCGTCAAGTCGGTCAATCCGCACTGGGCCTGCGTGGACGACTAAGGCCAATACACCCTATACGGTTACGCTCGTGCCCCCCGGTGGGGATGTATATGAGTTGATGATGACGCAATATAAAATTGTGTGTGTATAAGAATAGGTCATGTGTAACCTAGTTAAAACTTTAAACAGTTGCAGTTAGTTTTGGATTATCACAAAATAATATGACTTACTTACTTTTTTGACTTACTTTTGTAGCATGACTGCTTTATCATAACCTAGCCTATTTTGTTTGCTTGATTAGTGGATTGAACATCGGCCAAGAAACTAATGAAAACAGCTTGTTCGGATAAAGCAAACTGAGAATGTACTGCACCAGAATCCTATACAATAATGAAAGCCAGGCAAGATTATTCCTTGTGAATATTTACATAGCATTTGTACTTATATAAAGCAATGGACTGCGATAAGTCAAAGACAGAGCGTGAGGCAATGATATTCTGTACATATTAAGGTAGATACGCCATCTGTACCTCGTACCTCAAAAATTAACCGCCAAAGAGAATACAGTTGTAGGCTCTTTGTTTAGGTAAATGTAAGCTCATTCAAAATATGAGTATGTATGCTGTCACTGTATTCGGAACACTTTTTTCGATTGTTTTGTGAGCATATCACGAATCTATACTTTTTACATCATTGGAGTGAGGTATGTGCTTTGGGTACACGGATAAATATGAAAAGGTAAAAAGTGGTATCTGTATCTGGTTAAAACATAGTTAAAATAATACCTATATTGTATTTCCAATAGTATCAAAAGAGGGTAGACTAAGCTCACAATAAAGAATAGAGCACGTGTGGGCGCAAAAAAGTCTAGACTAGCTTCTTGAATTTAGTTATACACCACACCACCTGAAGACTGATATCTACTTAATTATTTTATTTCAATAAAAGAGAAAATATCAGTATAGATAAATATTCATTTGGCGTTGTAATAAACAAATGTATTTAGGACAATTTAATATCAATGATGAATTAACAGCCGTTATGTATTGAGATGTCTGTGGTCGTTATAATATGAAAACTTAAACCAATGTAAAATCTCATATAAGTTGCAAAAATTATAAAAACAAAAAAATATAATATATTCAAATTAATGGCCTAAATACAATAAAATAATACAAAGACAATGAAGAATACGGTACTTATCTTTGACGTTGGTCCTAACTCCTATAGCATTAAATATAACCGTTATAATCTAACGTCGTCCGAAGAAGTTAGCGAATCCTTATACGACAAGCTAAACGGTCACATCCATCTCTGGCCAATAAAACTATCGCTTGGGAACAGTAACTTATGAGGATTCCTGACTAAGTGATATATCAAGTACAACCCTCGTATAAGACAGATACTCGCTCGGTGATACCATATACTGATCTTTAAAATTGTATTTGCATTTTCGATTCGCAGAATAAGTCACTTTTTTATTGAGGTTAGGATATTAATGCCTGTTATGGAAAGTGTGAGGTGTCAAAGTTCAATCTCGTCCGTGATTTAGTGGTCGAAGCGGTAAGTATCGGAAGCTATTTGATATCATAATTAGAAATAACGTCCTACTGCAGGGCCTTCATATACAGTTTGGGGCGTAACACATCTTCTTCTCAGCCGTACACTCTTGTCAGAGTGGTCGTGGTTATGTCTCAGTCAGTGTATGTGGTATGGTCGCTCTCGTGATGTGTCGCCATGCATCTGATCACAACACATCACGTGGGCCCAATATGGCAAGGTGGATTAACGACTACCTAAGGTAGGAGCCAATATACAGGGTTGTGAACGTGCGAAGCACGGAGTCGTCTTTTTAAAGCCAATCAGGTGATTAAACTTGAAATCATCATCATCATCATCAGCTCATTAAACGTCCCCACCGAGGGGCACGAGCCTACCGTATAGGGTGATTAGGCCTTAGTCGTCCACGCGGGCCCAGTGCGGATTGGACGACTTCACACACAATTCGAATCTCTTCGCAGGCATGCATGAAGGTTTCCTCACGATGTTTTCCTTCACCGTAAGAGCGTCGGATAACGTACATATATTTTTCGAAAATTCGAAAATACATTGGTACGTGTCGGGATTTGAACCTCAGCCCTCCCGGTAGGAAGGCGACAGTCCACACCACTGAGCCACCGACGCACTACTAAAACTTGAAATATCGTAACTAAACTATTATACATAATATGTACACAAATTATGTAGTTCAGTGTATCTGTAGTCTCTCTACAACCTTAAACGCTAATTATTAATATATAATATTGAGTGTTAGTTATCGCCTTCATCCAATTTGCTGCACTAGATACCTTTCGCAAGTGAACCTAAATACCTTGATCCATAATCTCACTTATTTCTGCAACCATAATTTCCCTGTCTGCTTTTTCCTACCCTAAAAAAATGCGGATGGAACTGCGTGTAGGATTTGTTTATATAGATATGTCTTACATAGGCGTGCTTGTCTGACTAAATATCAATAAAAAAAAAAAAAAAACATGGTCTCTCCCTCAGGTGAGTCTTTGATCGAATTGTTGCTAACCGTTGAATCGTGAAGATTCTTTTGAAAGCTAGCTTTTCCGGGAATTATCAACGTGTATCCACCCTTATCCCATGAAGCCGTGACCCGATTCCGCGTTCCTCCCAGAGGGTAAGAAAATAGAATAAAGTCTAGTTTCAAGGCTAATGGATCTTTTTAGTCGTGTTGAAATGTGTTCTTGCTAACGCTCGGTTTCATGATATGGAGGTACATAGTTATTCTACTTGGAAATATATTATTTATTAGAAATTGTATATCGAAACTCAGATGGATAAGGTGTCAAATAGAACTCTTAAATTTTCATGGAGTACATTTTTAATTTCGGTTTAAAATCAGCACTTTGAACGTTAAATATAAAAAATGACTTTCAATTATGAAAGTGGAGCATGATATTTTGATAGTTGGAAAATGGAAGTAATATCAATTTATTTATTTAGAAAACAAAGCTTATATTTAGATAATGAGTACTACTCGAGGACTTGATTATTAAGCGGTATTAATAGATAAATAAATGTTCACTGACATTCACATAGTGCTATCTAGCCCCAAGTTAAGCATGAAGCCTGTAATATGGGTTCTAAACAACGGATAAACATACTTATAGACTTTTTTTGTGAATTAAATAAAAAAAAAAAATTTGCACTGTCATCCACACACTTCACACAGCACTATCTAGCCCTAAGTTAAGCGTTAAGTTTGTATTACGGGTAATAAACAATGATAAACATATCTTTTGACGAACCATTTGGTGTAGTGGTCAAGACGTCGGCTGCTACACCAAGGGTTCCGGGTTCGATCCCTGGGCAGTACAAACAATTGTGTACATGAATCTGTCTGTTTGTAATGGTCTGGGTGTTTTCTATGTATAATATGTATAAAACAAAATTATAGAAATATGTTTATCCGTTGTTTAGTACCCATAATACAGGCTTCACGCTTAACTTGGGGCTAGATGGCGCTGTGTGAATGTCAGTGGATATTATTATATTTTTTATAATATATCTTTTTTTGTCAATACATACATATTATACATAAAAACACCCAGACCAGTACAAACAGACATGTTTATGCACACAAATGTTTGTACTGTCCGGGAATCGAACTCATAACCGTTTCCGTAATCCGTACACATAGTAGCCGACGTTTTTGACTATAACAACACATTTGTTGCCATAAATACTGCATTAGAATACGTTATAAAGTAAATATATAGTGTAAACCTTGGGTTATTAAAACGAATGTAACTTTACTCGCTACATCGTTCAACAGTTAAGCCCCTAAAGCAATTTCAATATGGAAATCGGTTTAACTTTTGAAAAGCACAAGGGCTACTTTTATAGAAGAAATTCCGAGTAAAGACGATACATATATTTTTAATTAGGTGTTTTGTTTTGTTTCGATTTATTGTATCACGATGCTCAGCTAGACATAGCTTAACGTATGTTAGATTTTGCATAAAAAGTGTTTAATAAATAACCTATTCGACTAAAATAAAATATAAAATACCAACAATACATTCAGACATTATAAGAAAGTTCTTACTTTACCAGAAATGTATGCTATATTTTTAATAGTTTACCAAATCAGTCGCTTAACGTATTTACGTGTTCGTAAATTATTTGATAATCTTAATTAACTTAACGTCTTTTTTCTACGCCAATGTATGATGACTACTAGAAATCGCTTCGATCTCTCATACAATATAGGAACCAATACAAACAGATATGTTTAGGCACACTAATGTTTGTACTGCACGGGAATCGAACCCGGACCGTTCATTTCTTTTATAGTCAACATCTCGACCATTATTTCAGACGGATTAAGACATTTTCATTTTTCATTTTGTTTTGTTTAATGTGTTTTTATTCTATTCCAAGTATTAGGGTGAATTTTGACTGTATTAATTTAAAACCAGTTATGTATAAGTGATTTATTTTTCTGTTGGTTATTTAGTTATATAAAAATTGTAATAAATTAGTTTTTTGGTTGCCCACCCTGAAAACAGCGTCCTGGTACGCTTTTAGTGTGCCAGGACAAATGCTGAGGGAAGTCCTATTTGGCACTTATTATTATTAGTTTTATGTGTTGAATGTATTTTATTGTGTGTGTCAAATAAATAATTCTTTCTTATGTTTACGTATACGTACTTGTTGTTATTTGATTCTATTGAATAATTGATTCTATAAATACAATTTTTTTTCGATAAATTGTCTTCTCTATGATGCCTAAGTCTATACTCAATACTCAATCATTTATTGCCAAACCATAATGTACATAAGATGTTACATAAAAGTGAAACCAGTGTTATGGACCCTGTTGGGCACGCAATATGAGCACTAGGAGAGAGGAAACATAACATTTTAAATTAGTAATTTTATTTTATTCTACATAGCCAATACATTTTTTATGAATGGTTGCCGACTTACGAAGTACGGTCGGCAACTATCAG